>BHFT01000522.1:0-33487 GCA_004320025.1 Laticauda laticaudata
CCAATGGATGGCAAGCTTTTTTTAATGTTTTACATCCTCTTTGCATCCGTAAGTGCAGTGGGACCGGGCCTTTACTTAATCTAGCAATGCGGTGATTCTTTTAACACCTGGGGCAAGAAATGTCACAAAATGGAGGAAAAATGCACTTAACAACTCTCTTGCCTAGCAACAGGCTGTCAGGATTCCAGCAGTTACCCTCATTAAATCATGAGTCTTGGGCCAAACTTCCAAAACTTCAAAAAGATTTATTGGGAGGAAACATGCCGGCACTGCCTGGGTATAGCTGACTCTGAGACTTTCATTGTCACACTTGACCCTGGTTTTTCCCCACCCCCTGGGTGTATCATAATTCATATTCTCCAATGGGACACATCTATAGCCCAGAGTCATCAATCATGCTCGCCAGTTAGAATTTTGCATGGCAGAAACTTTGGTCACCTAGTTACTATCTTTGAAAACATTTATGGAATGCAGTTTCGGTTTTGCAAGCTGTTGCCCTGCTCCCCCTCCCTTCCTGTTGGCAACTCTAAAAGACCATAGAAACATTTTATGAGTTGACACAGACATTTCAGGCTCAACTGTGATCATAAGTTGAGGACTACCTGTATAATCCTAGTTCTGAATTCTGAAGGTCTCTTTTCTCAGGAACAAAGATAGCCACCATTTGTGGAAATATTTCCAGCTGAAGTGAAAGCTGAAGTCCCTTGAACCAAGGGACTTTTTCTCTTGTTTGAAACTATAAAAAAGTACAAATAAGGAAGACTGTAATTTTGTCCATCCATCAGAAGATGATTGTTGTTTTTCTGTTTAGCAGCACAGGATAACGTTCAAAGGGTCATTGGAGGACATGGAGAAGCTCTGATTAGGAAAGGATGGCTCCAAGGTCTCAGAAAGATGGCTTAATACTTTCCTTTTTTGTTTTGCCATGCCCTGCTGGCAGATACATAAACACTCGAGCTAATCCCCAGAGCCCCTGAAGGAAGTGAATTTGACAGAGAGAAGTCAAGGCAGACAATCAGAATTGAGGTCAGTGCAGGAGAAAAACCACAGCTTGAATCTTCTTTGGGACAACAGTGAAGGTTCCTTGTCCCTTCATTTATTTGAATCTTCAGAATCAATTTTTTGAATATCTCCATCTTATCTCTATCTATCATCTCTATCTCTATTTATCTGTCATAGATAGATAGATAGATAGATAGATAGATAGATAGATAGATAGATAGATAGATAGATAGATTCTATCTTTCTACCAATATAACAGAAGTTGCCTTCAGAAATTGTGGGAGCTTCATCAGCACTGGAAGCTTTCAAGAAGAGACTGGACTGCCACCTGTCAGAAATGGAGTAGGGTCTCCTGCTTGGGCAGGGAGGTTGGACTGGATGACCTGCAAGGTCCCTTCCAACTCTTGTTAAATCCATTATCTATCTATATCAGGTGTCAAACTCAAGGCCTGGGGGTTGAATCCTGCCTGCAGGGTGCTTAGATCTGGCCAATGGAGCTACCCTGGAAACAGCAATGGTCCGGCTCGTGGTGCCTCTGCCAATGAAAATAGAGCTCAGGCCGTGCTCCATTTTTGGCCACAACAACCTCCTGCAGCCATCTGTCAGTGAAAACAGAGGAAGCACTCCATTTTGGCTGGCAGAAGGCTGTCATGGTTGAAAATGGAGCCTCAACAAGTAACATTGAGCCGGCCATGTTCACCCTGATCACATAGAATTAAGGAGAAACATCCTAACAGTGAGGACTATTAACCAGTGGAACAGCTTTCCTTCAGACATTGTGGATTCTCCATCACTGGAGATTTAAAAAAAAAACACTGGACAGTCACTTGTCTGGAATAGTATGGGGTCTCCTGCTTGAACATGGAGTTGGACTAGAAGTCCTCCAAGGTCCCTTCCAGCTCTATTCTGATTGAAGCCAGTCACTTTGATAGTCAACAAGGGCAAGCCATTTTCATTTATATGAACTCATGTTTCCTTAAACCCACCACAGACGTTCTTCTCTGTGGGCACCTTTCTTCAAAACCAGCTGAGAAATAAAGAAGAGGACCTCACAGGTGACATTATAATGTTGTAATGCATTTTTGTAAACTATTTTTGGTGTATTTTTACCAGATGCCTATGAATCTCAGATCTGTAGGCTAGACTAGACACTGGGGGGTAGGCGGGGAGGAATCTGATAATGGCAAATTACATCAAGAAAGTTACATGGATATAGCTAGGAATTTACTTCAAGTTCTGTGTGAAGGAAACACCATCTTTTATTATATTTTACATTTTTTAAAAATGAGGAAATTATGTCAGCATCATTAAATTAAAAGCAGTAATTGAACAGTTGGTCCTTATCTGGTGTTCCACAAATTTTAGAATAATATAAACTGGTCTCTTGCTTTATCCTTACCATTAAGTAAGATTAAAATCTTATAAGATTACAAGTTCTTCCATTTTTAAGAGTGTGTGATTTATGGTTTTATAAATTCCATCACAATGGCAGTCCAGTATATACATATATACAGTGTTTATTGAAATATGTGCATTAGTATGCAACATGACTGTTGGCTGTAGATAAGATCCTATTCCAAAATTTTAAGCTATAGAACTATATCATCATTCTTTGTTCACATGAAAAGAAATGACCAACTAAGACACTTCCTTTCAGAGAAGAGAAGAAAATATACATTTTGCCATTGACTTTCTCTTTTCACATATGGCCAACAATCATCTATCAAAGTAGACACAACTGAAAATATTGATTGGAACAGGAAAAGACTGCAATCCATCAGCAAACACTTCCAAGAAGATTTTTTTTTAATGTGGGAGACCAGAAATCAAAGTGCCACTGAGTCATATTCACAGGGTGTGTTAAAATGGTTACCACATGCTGTATTAAATATATTGCATATGATGTTTAAGTTATATTAGAACTGAACATATGTACCGCGGTGGAACAAAAATACAATGTATTCATACAAGCAGATCTATTACACTTATCTCTCTTTTTTTTTTTGTAACTGTCCTTTTTATTAGTTTATAAAAAGAAACAAAAATACAAAAGCAAATAATAAGAAAGATAGGAGAGGGAAAAGGGAAGAGAAAGTAAAGGGGGAAAGTAAAGGGAAAAAGAAAAAGAAAAGGTATTGACTTCCAACTCTCTTTAGTGCAGTAGAATAAGATAATACCAAACCTCAACTTTTTTACTTTTACATAATAGTGTAAACTAGCCATTCCTATAACAACAAATCTATCAAATCGGTAAAGTCCAAAATCAAAGTTTCATTTTTTCCCACCTCAAGCACAAAGTTCAGAAGTGGTTTCCAAGTAGAAACAAGGTAATTGTGTTTTTTTTCTTTTTATTAAAGCAGTGGATTTAGCCTTCTTTGCTAACTCCCATCAACTTTTGCAGCCGTTCATCCATTGTGAGGATTGAAGTATCCTTCCATTTTTGTGCATAAAGTAATCTTGTTGCCATTGACATATATAACACTAGCTGGATACCCGTGCTTCCCAATGAAACTTTGTGAATATTGCTCCTGCCGCCTTGAGTCTGGAAGCAGTTCCATAGGTGGAAGGCGTAGACATTTTGCTGAAGTACTGACATTTAGTACTGTAAGGAGCCCCAGGCTGCTCCTGTGTGAAGGAGTGGAACGTCTGCCCATTTGAACTGAGGTAACGGAATATGAGGCAACTGGCAGATGGAAGAGAGTTCTTGTCAGGTGGGGAGGGGGAGTAGAACTCCTTAGCATCAGAGCATGTTAATTGCTGTATTAAGAAATAGTAATGATCCGCTGGTCATTTTGAAAAATCCTTTCCAAGTGAACACCTAGAAGCCAAGAGGCATATATGTGCCAAACTTCAAGTTTGTAGGCTTTACAGCTCTGGAGATTTCATGATGAATGGGTGGTACTTGGCTTTTATACATATAGATTAAAGTTCCAAAAAAATTTTCATTAAACCCCCCAAAAAAGTTTTGTATCATGTATCTCCACTGTAATCTCAGAATTGTTTTGTATTCTGCTGCCAGAATAAGAATTGTTTTATCGGTATAGGTCCATGTCTAAGAAATTCTCAATCGTGCAGGTCATAGTTATCCCAAAGGTGCATTTTCCAAAAGATAACTGGACTTTCTTAGATTTTTTTTCCCTTTGAAAACATTTGACTTCTCATCCAAAATGTTTATTCAATTCATCCCTCATTGTTCTTCAGTGAACTGAAGAAGCTTCTTGGATGATGAGAAGTGAAACATTTTCAAAGGAAAAAGAAACAAGTTATCTTTTGGAAAAAGCACCGTTCACAACAAACTTGACTGATTAATCCAAAAGGGTTCCAACATAATGTTGGATTTAATAAAAAACAGTGTGTCAGAAGATGGTGTGTGCCTCTCTTTTTAAAACAGATGATAGAAAAA
The DNA here is from genome assembly GCA_004320025.1 of Laticauda laticaudata. Classification (NCBI taxonomy): domain Eukaryota; kingdom Metazoa; phylum Chordata; class Lepidosauria; order Squamata; family Elapidae; genus Laticauda; species Laticauda laticaudata. The sequence goes on from BHFT01000522.1 coordinate 4,406, forward strand.
TGCTAAGTATTTGTGGATTAGTCCATGTAAATTAATGAAGTTCATGTCATGACTATATTATAGTAAAATGGCTCCTTGGGTACTCAACTATTTTGAAAATCAACACATTTTGCCACATTTTTTTGTCTCAGTACTCATTGTTTGTTTGGTACTCAATGCACATGCTACAAATTGTTGGTGCTGGCTGCCTACTGACTCACTACATTATTCCTTATGGGAAAAATGTGTTTGGTACTCATCATCACACTTCTCGGAACCAATTTATGGTGAGTGCTGAGGTACCACTGCATTCCCTATAACCCCATTAACAGACTCTATGCAGTAACGTTAATTAAATTTATGAAGAGCCAAAGATAGTTACAGTTAGGCTACTATCATCCTCAACTTGGCTGAAATGAGACTTATAGCCCATATTTATTTTTTGGTATAAGAACTGGTACTACTAACTGCATCCCTATTTACCAATAAAGAAAGATGGCTGAAAATAAGCTCAGTCTCTGATGGACAAATTATGATCATTGCATTCATTTGTATTTGTGGATGTTGGTAGATGGAAAACTACATTCGTAGAAGAATTTTGGAGAATGCAGGTTGCATTTCTGTTAACAGAATAACAGAGTTAGAAGGGACCTAGTAGGTCATCCAGTTGGTCAACTCCACACGCAAGCAGGAGACCCTACAGGTAAAGACTGTCTACCGTCAGGTCAGAGAAGAACTTTCGGAGGTCCCTACTTCGAGCCACAACTTCTGAAGGCAAATTCTGTTCCATGGGTTGATTGTTCTCACTGTCAGAAAGTTCCTCCTTATTTCCAGATTGAATCTCTCTTGCATCAGTTTCCATCCATTATTCCTTGTCTGGACTACAGGCACTTTAGGAAATAGCCTGACCCTTTCCCCTCTAGGGCAGCCCCTGAGATATTGGAAGACTGCTCTCCTGTCTCCCCTGATCTTTCTCTTCCCTAGTAGCCAGGGCCAGTTCCTACAACCATTCTTCATATGTTTTAGCCTCCAGTCCCCTAATCATCCTGATTGCTCTTCTCTGCACTCTTTCCAAAGTCTTAACATCTTTTTTTATACTGTGGTGACCAAAACTAGATTCTAGGTGTATGGATTCTCTCTTTTACATACAGATATACACAGACATACAAACAAACATAGTGGCACCCAGACCACAGTCACGTAACAGGTAGGTGTTTCCATTTATGGATAAGTCAATATTTTGGGGATCGTGGGTCAATATTCCTGTGTCACAGAAAAGAGGTTTACAGATTAAAAAAAATAAAATTAATATATATATATATATATGTTTCATTGTCGTTAAACATACCAAGCTTTGGTATCCATCTTTGCTAATTTATGCAGTTGTTAAAATGTTAATTTCCCAAGAGCCTTTTTAAAATGCAGATTATCCAGCTTTCAGGCCTTGACATATAGATTTCCTGATGTAGGCTTTTTAAATGTAAATTTTCTCAATGTAAGCTCTTTTTAAAATATAACTATCCCTGTTTATATGTGGCTTTCAACATATTTTTTTCAGGTGCTGTTTTGTGTGTGTGTGTGTGTGTGTGTGTGTTTTGTTTTTATCCATAGTGGTTTGATTTTTTTTGTGGGCGGGTGGAATTATTCATGTTGCTATTAAAAATATAATGGGAGTGAAAATTTCAAATATGTCCCTTTCAAATCTTTGGTGACATAATTTTATATTCCACTGAACCTGATACGCCATTGGATGAAGTCATTATATGTGAATATAACAATAAATTTCATTGCAAAGGATCTAATCGTTTTAGGGATTTTATACATCTTCATCAATGAAAACCATATGACCCAGATCCAGTTCAATTGACTGAACCTGATTTTTTGAGTAAATTGGTTGGATTAAGGGGTTTGATTCAAATGTGTGAATGGGATTGAATTGACTGTCCATTTTTTAAAAATCTGAATGAAACATCTGAATTGAATTGGTGATCTGATCCTAAAGGGAAAGTTTTAGACCACAGAACACAGAACAATAGATTTGGAGAAGACTTTGGAGTTCTTCTAATCCAAACACCTGCTCAAGGAGGAGCTCCTGTATGATTCTGGGCAAACGGCTATCCAGGGTTTGATCTTGGTATAAGCTTGGACAACCAAAATATCCATTAGGATTGAATATAAAGAAGACAGAGATAGAACAGAGTTGGATCTTGTCCAACCCACTATCCAAGCAGGAGATCCTACACTATTTCTGACAGATGGCAGTCCAGTCTTTTCTTGAAAGCTCCCAGTGATGAAGCTCCCATGACTTCTGATGGAAAGCTGTTCCATTGATTGATTGTTCTCACTGTCAGTATTTCTTCTTATTTCTAGGTTGAATCTCTCCTTGTTCAGTTTCCATTCATTATTCTTTGTTTGGCCTTCAGGTGCTTTGGAAAATAGCTTGACCCCTTCCTCTCTGTAGCAGCCCTTCAAATATTGAAAGACTGCTATCATGCCCCCCCCCCCCCNNCCCCCCCCCCCCGGTCCTTTTCTTCACCAGACTAGTCATGCCCAGTTCCTGCAACTGTTCATCGTATGTTTGAGCCTCCAGTCTCCGAAATTATCCTGGTTGCTCTTCTCTGCACTTCTTCTAGAGTCTCAACATCTTTTTTACAGTGTGATGACTAAAACTGAATGCAGTACTCTAGGATTGATTTGGTTGACATTTGAAATAGGATCACATGATCAATTTCTATTTTAAAAATATTTAAATGTCTGGAATTTATGGGTAAGTATGGGTAGTATTGGATGCCAGTAGCAATACCCTCACACTAATATACCACCTTACAGTGTGTTAATCTGTAAATCTGAGTTCAGGTTGCATCTTACTTTAATCCACATATTAAAACAAAAGCAGTTTTGGCTGGAATGCCCAAATAAAGCAGGAGATGTGTGTTAGGACTTTAAAAGAGAATGGCAACTTTAATTGTCTTGAATGTCCTTGTTTTGGTACCTAAATTCTACCAGATTTTTTTTTTGATCATTAGTTTCTGGTTCTTTTGTTTCAAGTACCAAGGGGGGGGGGGAGCCCTGTTAAAANTACCAGATTTTTTTTTTGATCATTAGTTTCTGGTTCTTTTGTTTCAAGTACCAAGGGGGGGGGGGAGCCCTGTTAAAAGCACAGTCAATATGGAGCTTATTCTCTCCACTGATGGTCGCAGGGAACTGTCAAGGAATTCAGCCCACAAAAATAAGACAATGTTGCACTTGTAAATGACTTCAGACAGCCCACTGAAAGCCTTCAACATCCTTCATGCTGTGTAATCGCCTACATGCCACAATTCCAACCAATTCAGGAGACCGCAGTTCATATTACAAAAAATTCACAGCTCTTCAAGTTTTACAAATGTAGGCCAATGTCAACAAAAGGGCCATCTGTTTCCAAGTGAGGTCCAACATGAGCCAACATTTTTATCAGCAACACTTACACACTGAGGCATATTGTGCAAGCGAGAGCAGGCAAACCAAGGTGGGAGTGAACTGAAACATCACATTAAGTGCAGCCAACCAGGCATGTGGGTTATTGTTGTTTTTTGTTGGGTTTTTTTTTTTTTTTGAGCAAAACTCATTTCTCTTATTGCTAAATGCAAACCATTTTTCACCAAAAAACGTCAGGCATACAAAACCTATGTCTATTTTAGAGAATGTGTCTTCAACCTATTTGCCCCATGGTTGTCAGAATAAAGAATAGAGTCAAGTTTTAGGAATGTTCTGCATGGTTCTGTTCAGAGCTTGGAGTGCATATGTGTCACTTCTCCCACAGGAGCTGCATTGGTTGCTGATTTGCTTCTGGGTGCAATTCAAGATACTGGTTGTCATTTTTAAAGCCCTTCATGGCTTTGGGGCCAGGTGATCTGAGGGACAATCATCTCTTGCCAGTCACATCTACCCAACTCACCAGAGTGGGGAGGCAAGGACTGTTGCAGGTCCCATCCTTGATTGAGATACACCTGGAGGGACCCAGAAGGAGGGCCTTCTATGTGGTGGCTCCCTGTCTCTGGAACATCATCCCCCCAGAGATTATAACAGCCCCCTCAGGAATACTCTTCTGGAAGGCGTTGAAGACCTGGTTCTGCCTGTGGGCCAGAGCAAGATGGAGCCCATTAAATGGCTGATATGAGTGTATGTCATCACCAAGGGGTGAGGGTGGTAGATTATTATTATTACCATTATTATTATCATTATTATTATTGTTGTTGTTGTTGTTGTCATTGTCATTTGTCATTGTTTTTTGAGAATAGCATGGTCCTGGGTTGTCACTTCTCCATACAGACACAAATTCAATTTCATATTCATCTTTGTGTTCTATTCCATATCTTATTACTATTTTAANCCTGTGTAGTATATATACACATATAAAATCTTTTTCTTAGTTTCAATATCTTTCTAGTCATCATATTTATACTTTTGTCTGTCCTGTTTCAATTTCATATTTTCTTTTCTCATTAAACAAAAATTTCCCCTATAGTTACTAATTGGATGATACCTTTGTATGTTTTAATTTTTATCCATTCAGCTCTTATTTAAACTTCAATTTATGCCTTTACAATTATAACATTCAATATAACATGTAACTTCCAGTCAAATTCTGCTTGGTACATTCTTAAAATATGCACTAAGTTCTTAAAGAACCATCTTAGTCCAGAAGCACTTCCATAGATGGAAGGCATAGATATTTTGATGAAGTACTGACCTTTAATACTGTAAGGAGCCCCAGACCGCTCCTGAGGGAAGGAGTGGAATGTCTGCCAGTTTGAACTGAGATAATGGAATGTGAGGCAACCAGCAGTGATTGGGCTATGCAGAAGAAATCCGGTTCACGATCTGTTGGCTCAGTAGTGGTCAATGATTGAAACACATAAGGGAATATCACTCCTGCTACCTTGAGTCTGGAAGCTGTTTCATAGGTGGAAGGCGTAGAGGTTTTGGTGAGGTACCGACCTTTAGTATGGTAAGAGTCCCAGACCACTCCTAAGCTCTCCTGTACCCTCTGATGTTCTGCCATGGAGAAGATGGCTATTACATCAATATACCTCAGTGTGACACAAAGACCAAGGTTCCCCTCAAGAAGACCATGTCTGCTGCTGACTTTTACAGCTACAGGATAACAGAATGTGATAGCAAAGAATGCTACTTACTGCTGTTCCGCAACCTTGTGAGGCAACTGGCAGTTGGAACAGAGTTCTTTTCAAGTGGAGAGGGGGAGTAGAACTTATTAACATCAGAGTGTGTTAATCACCCTATTAGGAAGTAGTAATGATCCAAGGGTGGGATTCAAATTTCTTAACAATAGGTTCTGTGGGCATGGCCTAATTTGTGGGCATGGCTTGGTGGTTATGTGACCAGCTGGGCATAGCTTGGTGGTCACGTGATAGTAGCGTAACAAAAAAAAATTCATTTATGCATTTATTTATGTTTTTAGTATCTGTTCTGTTTTTATGATTAATAAAAACAAAACCTATACCAAAATTATTATTAAAAATTATTTAATTTTTAGCATAGGTTTTGTTTTTATTAATCATAAAAACAGAACAGATACTAAAAACAAAAATACATAAATGAATTTTTTTTGTTACACTACTGTTATTGTGACATGTTGACACTTATGTTTTTCCTTTGCTTTTTCCTAATAGTTTTTCCTCATAATTTTTATTTATTTATTTATTTATTTATTTATTTATTTATTTATTTATCTATCTATCTATCTATCTATCTATCTATCTATTTATTTAGTATCTGTTTTGTTTTTATTACAGATACTAAATAAACAAACATTATTTTACGATTGTTACATGTTGATACTTATATTTGTTTCTCCTTTGCTTTTTTTCTATTAGGAAAAAGCAAAGGAAAAACATAAGTGTCAACATGTAACAATAACAGTAGTGTAACAAAAAAAAATCATTTATATATTTATTTATGTTTTTAGAAACTGTTGTTTTTATAATTAATAAAAACAAAACATACTAAAAAAAATGACTGGCAGGATTTGCTGCTTTCCTCCTCACTCACCAATTTGTGGTGGAAAGTCAGACAACAATGGTACAGTGGGCTGCGGGTGGGAGAAGATGGCAGTTTACCAAAGATGGTGGCTGGGCGAGGCAGGTAGCTAGGGCAGCTGGGCAGCCTGGAAGTTAACACTCAACCAGGGCTAGCGTTGGTGGTGGCAGGAAGAGGTTGGTGACTGATGGGGCTAACAGCTTGCCTCCTCACTTACCAATCATTGGTGGAAGGCTAGGCATCAATGGTGCAGCGGGCTGCGGAGGGAAGATGGCATCTGGGTGAGGCAGGCAGCATCAGCAAGGATGGCTTGGCAGTCCGGGAGTAGTAAGAAGTCAACTGGGGCTTGTGGTGGTGGCAGGTAGGCAACTGGGGCTTGCTTGGAGGTCTCACTTACCAATTTGCGTCTTCAGCAATGGTGGCCAGGGGAGGCAGGCACTCCGCAAGAGGCAGGAGGCAGTCCAGGCAAGGCAGGCAGGTCTGGGGAGGCAGGCAGGCTTCGGTAGGCAGGCCAGTCAAGGCTGGGCAGGTGAGACAAGGCAGGTGAGGCTGGGCAGGCGTGGGCGGCTGGCGATGGTGGTGACCGGAGCTTACAGAGTCCTCATTCACCCAGATCAGGCAGGGCAGTGGAAGGCAGGCAGCGATGGCTGGCTGGCTACCCAGTTGGCAGTGCTGCTACTGCTGCTGCTGCAAGCCAGTGATGGCGGCAGGCGGGAAAAGGCAGGAAGTGATGTAGCACACATGCGCTATAAGGAGTTACTGGGTGGGGCAGAATAGGGTGGGCGGGGGGGAGAATGCTGTCAGTGACAACACACACATGCACAATAAGGACTGACTGGGCAGGGAAGGAGGAGTGGGTGGAAAGGTGCAGGGCCAGCAGGGGCCCATTTTACCAATTCTCCGAACTACCAGGAATCATAACAACTGGTTCTACCGAACTGGTAAGAACTGGTAGAATCCCACACCTGTAATATCCCACACCTGTAAAATCCTTTCTTGGAGAGCACCTAAAAGCCATGTGCTAAATTTTAAGTTTGTCGGCTTTACGGTTCTGGAAATTTCATAATGAGTGAGTGGTACTTGGCTTTTATATATATAGATGAACAAAATTAGACCCCAACTTTAACAGCAAAAAAGCACCCAATTCTTTATCAAATCGATTAACAAGTAAATTCTTTCAAACTAACAACATATTAAATGAATTAAAACATAATGTTTCTAAGAAAAAAAGAAAGATCTTTGCTTGATGTTAAAAACTTTGTGCTACTTGGCTCTGAAGGACATTTTCAATCAGCACATCACAGTTGAGAACACTTTCACAGTTCTTAGTGATATATCTAGTTTCATTTTGCAGGGACATCTAGAAGAAGGATTTGAAGATTAGGGAAGATCCAGAAGAAGAAAAATCATTTTAGTATTTAATCTCCAAACTGATTAATTTTTTAAAAGTTTGTAGCATGATTTTATTTGCCTAGAAACAGACCTAGAAATGGGACTGGAAGCCAGGGCAACTGAAACAATATTAGCTTTACATTATTTTATCTCCTGGTCCCATTTACTTGGTGCTTCCAGATGGGTGCTTTTCATTGTCTCTTTCACCATCCCAAATACAAGCAGAGCCAGATTTCTGTCATTTATTGAGGGGAGGGGAATCATGGATTAGGGTTTCTTTAGGTTACAGGAAATGTTACATCTTGCAAACATTTCAGAACATCTGAGCAATGGTAAATACTTATTTGCTTATGTGATTTATAGACTACCAAGACCTCTTTAGCAAGTACTTAAGACTTGTAAAACATGAATAAATTAAAACAACACATGAATGTTTAGATAATTCTTTTTCCATGTGTTTCAGTATCCAGTATTCATATATAATATCTGAATAATGTTTATATACCTCCACTGCATACTTTGTATATCAGAGAAAAGACTTTTCATTATTAGTTGTCAAATTAAAGTTCAACTGGCAAGAGAAAATCTGTAGTTGCTGACATTTCATCAGATTGAAAAGTTTTTTTTTTTTAAATAGACACGTTTAGCTTTTATTTCAACTGATCTGCTTCACAAAAACAAAATGGAAGTGAAAAAAAGACAAGAAATACAGTATATCTGTGGATGGAGAAGGCTGCATTGATGAGCAGGGGGCACAGGGAGTGAGATGCCTCCTGCACCACTGCTTTGCCTAAGCTTCTATCAGATATTATACCTCTCCCACTTCCACTAAATCAAAGAAAGCACACAGGCGGGCCACAATCCACACAGCTCCCTACTTCTTACAGCAGAGGAGGATATTGGAGAGAACATTGTCAACACATTGTGAAAACAGGGTGGTGGTTACTCAAAGCCACAGCACCTCTCATCTTCAGCTTTCATGTTCTTGTAGTCATCAGGGTTTTGCTTTAAAAGCTCTTTCAGCATCTTTAGGCTACGATGACATCACCACAATGGTATTTTTGAGAGCTTGCCAAGTTACTTCTAGGGTTCCACTTTCAGGATTTCCAGCTGTCCAAATCAGCAACAGTCTCTTTGTATACACAAAACCACAGAACTGTAGAGTTGCAGCTTCCTTTGTCTAATGCTTGCTTGTGTATGCTTTTCATTCTACCTCAAGTTCTGGTCTATAACTTTTGCAATTTCTGCTTTCATCTTTCTGGAACTGGTTTTTCTGTTATTCCCTTCTGTGCAGTCCTGTCTTCCAAATGCAGCACTTCCCATATTTCCAATTAATGCAAAATATAAGTTTCATTCTTCACTTCCTTCTTTGGCTTCATGATCCAAATCACAGCATATATTTCATTTCTTTTTTTATCGAGACATCATACTTTACTGGTCTCGTCATTTGAGAAGGAAACTCATAAAAAAGAGAGTTCAGATCTAATGATACAATGTTAAAAAAGCCATCCTCTGAATGCACAAACATATATTCAAGCATACAAAATGCCAGAACAAAACCTCCCATTTTGGACAGAGCATAGCTGACTTTTCTTAATCTACTCCATTTCCACTTCCCTCAGCATCAAAAGATTAACTTTGATTGTTTTTCAAGTCATACAGGAGAAACTATAGAGCTCCATTATTACACAAAGTTGACACCAATATTGCCATTCAGTGATCAGTCAGATGACACTTCTCACATGACATTGTGGCATTGTCCTTATAGTTACTAAAGTTTCAATAGAAGGTCTTCAAAGTAAGTCTCTAGCATGTATAGTTCACATGAAGATATCATCAAACTGTGGAACTGCGCTTAATTTAGGGAAAACCAAGCTTAGCCTAGATATGGTTTAAAGTGATACAGAAGTGAAGTCTAATATATAATATTGTATATAATTAAGAAGAGAACCAACCTAGAATTAAGAAGAAATTTCCTGACAGTGAGAACAATTAATCAGTGGAACGACTTGCCTCCAGAAGTTGTGAATGCTCTGACACTGGAAGTTTTTAAGAAGAGATTGGACAACCATTTGTCTGAAATGGTATAGGGTTTTCCACCTGAGTAGGGATTAGAAGTTCTCCAAGGTCCCTTCAAATTCTGTTATTCTGTTGTTCTGTTTAATTTGCCTGTACCTAGTTCAACATTATTTGCAGATAAGTTATTTAGAAACTTAGTGTTCTAGGCAGTGCCATGTACCAAAAGAGAGGATGGATTACAAAGTGTAATGCTTGCTTTAAGAAAAATGATTTGGTAGAGTGGAGAGAATATGGATTCTGAGATGAACAGGTCTGTCCTAAAATCAGATTCTAGCCTCAGCCTATTGAATAAGTGGCAAGCTTATGGAGTGAATGAGAGAGAGCTAAATGATTGGAATCACACCTCGTCGTCCCCCCTATCTTTCTTTGCACTTCTTTGTGACTCATGTGTGTCTTTCTTATGAATTACCAGCTGCTTTAGTTTTAATTAATCATCTTCATTCCCATATTTCTGCTTGATCTTAAGTTTATTTGTTCATTTAATTTTCTGGTCTTCTTCTGTCCTATCCTTTCCCTTGTTAATTTATCCTTCCACAAAACATTCATTATGGATTATAGACTTTATTCTTTCATTGTGTAAAATTGTAAATAATATGATGGGTAAGTATTTGCTTCAGGTGCTTTTTCCTTGTAAGCAATAAGGCTCCTCTTCATTTAGTTCCTACTGATTATGAATATGTGTTAGTATATTAATTAGCTGGAACAGAATTTTGATTCCTACTCAGTTCTCTGTGATGACCCAGAGTGTAACACCAACGTAACAAAATCCAAAATGTAAATAAATGTCCTTTAATGCCTCCAACTTGGCACCACTGTTCAATAATTCTCAGTTGGAGGTAAAACTTATTCAAAAATAGTCTTCAAAAGTAAGCAATACAGTCCGAACTTAATGACCAGATAGAGGTGAAATAAAAAACCAAAACAAACTACAATGAAGGAAATTTCACAACAGACCAGGATAAGTAATTACCAACTTCAAAAAGATAATTAGGCACAGTCTGTTGGAAGGATGCCAGCCAAGATATCTTCAGCCCAAAATAAAACATGCTTTGCTTCTGGCAACACTGTGTTTAACCATCTCTCTTATATCCTATTGTCCCTAGCTGCCACCAATGAGGGGGATCATGGCCTCTTCCTATCTCATAAACAAGTTGTTTCCTTCTCTGTTCCTCCCTACATGTCCTAGGATGAAGAAGGGATAGGCTTGGTTCTTCCTTTGACTGCCCAGCTGGCCTTTACCCTTTCCCAACCTCCTCCACAACCTCCAGAGCCAGACCTCCATCGGCTGTTCGGCTATTCCTATTCTCCCTCAGAGTCCAACTCTAACAAGGGCATGACAGTCCTCAATGAATCAGATTGGAACCCTTTTATTAACATCAGAGAGCCAGTTTGTTCTAGTGATTAAGGCTCCAGCATAAAAAAGTGGGCGACCATAAATTCTAGTCCCACCTTAGCCATGAAAACCAGTTTGGTGACTTTGGGCCAGTTACTCTCTTTCAGCCCAATCTACCAAACAGGGTTGTTGTTGTGAAAAAAAATTGGAGGGGTGACATGTCTTGGACTGCCTTATTTTTAAAAATAATAAAGGCAGGAAACAAATAATAAATAGGATTTGGGCTATTTCTGAACTAATGACCAACCCACTGTAAAGTGAGTTAGATAATGTATAAACCTAGGTAGCACTCTGATCTTATTTTTATATACATAAAAAATTACAGTAGAATGTGAGTGTATCTCTCTGTCCAAAGTTTTGTACATATGAATTCTGTGTAGAAGTGACAACAGATGCATTTTAGCCCCTTCTGTATTTTCAGTTAAAAATATTGCAAATTTGCTCTGAATTTGTGTTTGTTTGAAAAAAAAAATGTTTTTCATTAAGAAATTGTGGATCCCATAATGGCTTTAGATATTATAGACTAATAATAACAACCCCTGATATTTAAAATGGGCCACTGATATGTCAGAACATTTTTAGCAATATAAGCAATTAAACTATTTTGCTGTTCATTGCCCTTTTTGACCTTTAAATGATGGTGTTTGGTTTTCTTGACTATTGGACATGCTTTTTATCATACTCTTTACATTCCAACCATGTTATCTTTCTCAAACATGATGATAAAAATCCTTAGATCACAAGTCAGTAAACAAAGTTAAACCCTTGAGAAATATCATGTTGTAAGGATACTTTACAGGAGGAAATGAGTTCTAGGAAAGAAAATGCAGAAGAATAATGATTGCAGAATTCATGTATTCAATATTGATATCTATTAACTCACAATTTACTGACTTAGAAAAGCTTCAAACAGGTAGATATCTTTTTCCACATTTATCAAAACTTTGATTCAGAGACTGTTTTCTTTCATGTTTATTATGCTTGTTTTTTGCTAACTTTGTTACACAGACTTTGGTGATGCTTCATCCCTTTTGTTTTTCTAAAAAGACTGAATGCCATGGATCCTATTCCTAGATTGTTGATTACAAGATTGCAGCCAAAATAATATCCTTGGAGATAAAATATAATTGGATATATAACTTACTGTCTTGTATTTCGTTTTCTCTCTCTCTCTCTCTCTCTCTCTCTCTCTCTCTCTCTCNCTCTCTCTCTCTCTCTCTCTCTCTCTCTCTCTCTCTCTCTCACACACACACACACACACACACACACACACACACACAAAGAGAGAGAGAGAGAATAATAATATACCTCCTGAATATACTTATGTGCTATCTTGTAAATATAGATAATTGATACACACAGAGACAAAGATATACATGATAATTATACATCTCTATCTTGCATATAGCCTGATTGATCTTCATGTTTAACTTCAAAGGCTTCTACCATATGAATAAAAGTGCCCCTTGTCTAAAGATGAAAACGAATTCTGCCACATAGTTGGCTGACAGCAACTTCATTGAATCTGCCCAAACTGGTTCTGCTACAGCAAGGATAGCAGTAATAAAAAGAGTGCACTAGTTTCTGCCCTTCTCTGCTCAAGAATTACAACCAAAATGTATAGTTGTAAAGTTTATCATGTAAAGTGTAAATATACAAGAGTGTATATTTTTTCCAAAAGTGGAAACACTGTACATTGGAAAAGCATTTTTATTAAAAATGCACATTAAAGAAATATTTTAAAAACTAAACAAACAATTTACAATTGGATAACATCAAGCATGTACAAGTTAAAAATGTGATAAGCAAAGAATACATTCAAAGAATGAGTAAATTACTAAAGACAAACTGAATGATAGAAACACCATCAAAGTGTCAATACTTGGGCCATACCTGTGATACAATACTGATGAAATTGTTAACTGAACTAGAGACTTTGAACTGAAAAACAGGAAAACTGATGGCTAATCACTCTGAATTACATCCCAGAGTGATATTGATAGATTATACCTGGTTCATAGGAATGAAGACAGAGGTTATTACAATTTAAACAAACTATTGAGAAAGAGAAGTAAAAGGCAGCCAAGAAGAACCATTGATGGAATTAAAAAATTGGAACTTACTAAATGTACAGGAAATAAAAAGTGAACATTAAAATCATATAATGGAAAAACAAAGAGAATGCTGAAAAGGAAAAACATTACACGGTCAATTTCTATAAAAGATCAAGGGGAAAATGGATAAATAAAAAACCTGACAATAGCGTATAACTGGAATATTAAAAAAGAAACTGAAGGCTTGATTTTAACTGTGCAAGAGCAAACTATTCGAACTAATGCAATCAAGGCCAGAATTCAAAAATCATCAAATTATTCAATGTGCAGATTATGCAAAGAGGCAGAAGAAACAAAAGATCATATATTAAGCACATGCAAGAAGATTTCATAATTGCCAAAATGATTCATTGCAATATCATAAAAATTATCATATAGCAATAATGAAACATTTGTGGATATGTAGAATTGAAAAAGTAGTAAAATGTGAGTAGGTTAAAATATTGTGAGAGTTCTGAACACAAACTGTTAAAATCCTGGCTCACATCAGATATAACTGTGGTTGAAAAGGGGAAGTGTGTGTAATTGATGTGATAATACAAGAGAAATATAGAATACAATACAAAGTACTGAAGAAGATCACAAAGAAGATCAAGATCTGAAAATCAAAATTGAAATATTATGGTGCCAACTGATCATGGTGTCCCAGTGGTTATTGGCACACTGGATGCTACATCAAAAACCATCTTTGACAGCACTTAGCAAATGTGCAGAATTTCCATCTGTCAATTGCACGGTTTGGATATGCGCATATATACTATGCTGATACATTACAGCATCCTAGGTTCTTAGGAAAAAATTGATGCTTATGAAGACCAACACCTGCTAAAGAACTGTGATTTCATATTGTTGCATAAATAAAAATAATAATGTAAATATGGCTTTGGTATGCAACAAAGCAATATTTCTAAAAATATCTCTAGAGCTCCAGCAGCCAGACAAAACCTCATTTGTTTTATAATTAATCTTTGTTTTATATTTTATGACCAATCATGTCCTCATTACCAACAGCTATTTTTTGCATAGACAAGCTACAGTATTGCATGAATGTGTTTGGAATTTTGCCCACTTAAAATACCTAAGCCAGTTCAAACTAGGAACACTTCTGAAATCTTCTAGCTGTCACTGAATTGTTCAAGAAAACTCAGAAAAAAATCTTTACCAAATATCAAAAGACCTAAAAACCAATATGGTATGGCAAGAAATGTCTGGCTTAGGTGGGGAGATCCAGGCTGAGATTCAGCCATAGCCAATGAATTACATTGGTGACTTTGCTCAAGTATGTCATGATTGATTCAAATGTCAGCAGGATATAAATGTAATAAATAACATACATGTTGTTTTCGGAAAATATCTGACATTGCCATATCTACATTGCCATAAGTTCCTGGAAGAAAGGTGAGATATAAATCTAATCAATAAAAATAGTTTGTGCTGTGGGAAACATTTTAAGTATCATTTTGAATGGTTTACACAGTTCTGTAATACATTTTTATAGCCATATTTGATTTAATGCTTCCATGCAGTGTAGCTGTGTATTCTATATCTATTTCAAATCCCAAATGGATTATGTCTCTTATAAAGTAATAATGTAACATATATCAATATCTTAGTTCCTGATGCCCCCAGAAAGGGATTGAAAGGTCCCTCCAACATCTGCTAAAAATATTAGCTGCTGGAAACAGTCAGCTGGGTCAATACTATAACATTTCCTTTGTAGTATTCTGAAGTACAGTATCATGCTTGAAAATAATATCTGGGCAGTGTAACACTTGCCTGTGACAGGATGGAGAATACTTTAGAATATTTGAAGTAACTCAATGCAGTTCTCAAAACAAACATACCTCTAAGATCCTGTAATGGAAAGAATATCTGCTGGTAGGCACAACAGAGCTTTAATTGAGACGTGTGATACAGTCTCTTAAGATTTAAAGTCATGCTTTCACTTGTACAAATGGCCCGTGACAATTTTGAAGAAAGATTATATATTTTTAGGCTTGAATACTTTTATTTTTGGCTGCATTTTGACAGGATTTTTATTTTATATAAAAACAAAAGCATTCAGCAAAAGAAACCAAATTCAATAGCTCCATTTGCACCTTAGTCATACAGAAATGACATTTCTCTTTTTTCCTTCCTCAGTGTAAAATTTTAATTGCCCTTTGAGATTTCATAACTGAAGGTTTAAGTTTCTTGTTTAGTAAACTCACAAAGTAACTCATTAATAATCATCATAACACCATAAAATAAATGTCAAATTTAACACTTTTCAAATCATTAAATTAGCAGGATAGCACCTATTTAGTATAATAACATTCATACTGAATATCACTAACTGGATACGTAATGGAACACATATGAACACCAGGCTGTCTTTCACATCTATATATAGCATTTATAGAGCCCCTTAAACATTTTTTAAAATTAAAAATGATATTCAAATCTCAACATAACATTGAATATTTTATTTAAAATTTACCTCTTTGTGGAACTCATTGTATATAGGAGGAAAGGCACCATCCAGGTTAACCCTTCCATGATAATTTCCAGTTACCTCATGCTGAATGTACAAAGGGCTGAAGCACAGATAGCACATGTGTGAAACAGCAATGTCCATGTGTCTCTCTGTGTGTAAAAAAAAGTTGACACAAGAGACTTTATCTAGGAATAGCAATAGCCCACAAACCAATAGCAACACTCTGCCAGAAATTATCCAGAAACAAAGACAAGATACAGAAGGATGAAAGAAACAATATAATCTACAATATTAACTGTAACAATTTCAATCAATTCTACGTGGGACAGGCATCACATTGATTAAAAACCAGGATCCACAAACACTGGCTGGCAGTCAAATACCATGATCCCGAATCCTTAACTGACACCAAACTACCAGTTCAACCGGAGCAACATAAAAATCATCGGCCACACTACCACCCATCATGCTCATAAGTTCATCAAATCCTGGCACACCACAAGCAATTCCATCAACAAAAACATTGACCTACTACTAGCCTACAAACCACTTAGAATATAAATCAACCATACAACTAATCAGAGACAGCACCAACCTTCACGCAAGCCCCTTCAACGAGCAGTTCATCTCCCAATGACCCTCACCTGATGTAACCTCCCCATCACAAGACACATCACAAGACTCCCATTGATGACTCACACCTGACTCATCACAAGACTCCCATTGACTCACACCTGACTCATCACAAGACCCATTATAAAACCTTCACTTGATACACCCATACCTGACTCATCAGAAGACCCTCATTTGACACACCTACACCTGATCCATCACTAGACCTACTGACCACATGAAGATCTTATAAACAGAAGAACACTGACATCACCCAAATCTCTGCTGAAGATATTACCTAGCCTGGTAATGAAATATTTGGAAACCAATCTGCAAGCTTGGAGAACAAACCTTCACTCTCATAATAATAGCACTTACTTATACACCACATCACAATGCTTTACAGCTCTCTGTAAGCGGTTTACAGAATCAACATATTTTCCCCAACAATCTGGGTCCTCATTTTACTGACTTGGAAGGATAGAAGTCTGAGTCAGCCTTGAGTCTTCGGTGAGACTTGAACTGTCAAACTGCAGGCAACTGGTAGTCAACAGAAGTAGCCTGCAATACTGCATTCTAACTATGGCACCACCATAGCTCTTAGGAAACTTAATTCTGTAATTGGAATATGTCTCTTTGTACACATTGCATGTACTCTGTGAAAGGTTTGATCCCACAGTCACAGCTGCCATTTCCCCCCTTGTTTACTCCTGTCTGCAGGCACCTCTGTAGGAGGCTTAACTGATATCAACCCTATTTTAAGCCTACTTATATTGTGATGATTGTTGATCAAATGTTGTGGCCCACCAGCGGCCAGTAGAGCTGGTAGAAGACTTGGACAGTGAGGAGGTTGGGGCAGAACATGGGCCAGTCCTAGAGCCTAGGGAAGGCTTTGATGAGTGCTCTGCATTGGAAGCAGAGATTGGGCCAGGGCCATCCAACAGTTATCAGCTGCCTTCAGATTCAGAGATCAGTGGGGCAGAAGAACAGTTGGCGCCTGTTCCCGATGAATGCATGTGCAGAGCTGCCAGGAGAAGGGAACAATTAAGAAATAAGGGTCGACTTGGGAGTAAAGGCACAGATGGATGGTGAATGGCACCTCCAATAGAGAATAAAGAGGAGTGAAAGGGGAGTGGTGTTTGCAGGAGACAATTAGTTTGTTTAATTACTGTGAAGATTTGTTCCTGGCTCTCAGAGATTCCTTGCTAAGTATTTTCTTGTACAGCATTGTGTCTGGAAGCTATCGGCCTGGCAACTTTCCAAGCCTATGGTTGTGATTCACCCTTGAAAGACTGTTTGCTGGGACTTTGCTGGATATGAATGATAGTAATTCACATTAACCAAATAAAAAGGGGTTTTGATGGGACAAGAAATCTGCTTCATGATTTTGTGAAGCCTAGGTCAGAACATCAAGGAGATCATAAAATATAAGGCAGTTGAGTTTATTTTTTGAAACAATGGAAGGAGGAAATGGCTTTCCTGGCAATACAGAATTGGATATTCCAAAAGTATCATAATAATTACATTGACTGAACAATATGTAATACTTAGAATGTTGTGCATTTGAATTTGAAAGTGTATTAATTTCTATCGATATAATATGAAAATTTCCTGATGAAGTTTTTGGATTAAAATGTGGTAAAACACATTTAAGATGTACTTCTTGTTTTGAGTTCATATGGCTTGGCAAAATATTTGGCTGGATCTAGCCCAAATCTGTCATGTTTTGTAAAGAAATCTGATTTAGCCAAACTATGTAAAGCATACTTTTATTGAATTAAAATCAATTGAACAAATTAATATAATTAACAAAAATCCTATGCATTTCCTGTGGGAATAAAGAAACAATAACTTAATCTGAATCCAGCCCTTCTTTTTTAAAAAGGCCATTTTAACGTGATAAGCTATATTATTTCTAATGTGTATTGGTCAGAGTCCCATAATACACAATTGGGTTTATAAAAGAATGGTATTATTATGGATTAAAGTGAAGCAGAGAGAGGTCTTACAGGGGATTAGTAAACATTTCATGTTTAGCAGAAGTAACATTCCAGTTTGGGAGCACATATCAGAAGTATGCCAGTAATGCTTACTAAAAATGTTTGGAGGAAACAACCAAAAGAAGACATGATTTCTTTGAACTTTTTAGATGTCAGTTCTATAGTTAGAAATGATAAAGCGTTTCTTTGCCTAAGGAAAAGAGGCAGATTTGTCTGGACATGGCTATCATGTCACAAAGCCTCAGTTGTAGGATAGATGTGTAAACTGCTGGGTGGCTTTGGCCCACCTCATCTCTAGTTACAAAATGATTGCTGATTCCTCTGTAGTTTGAGCAGCTGCCCAGAAGTGTGGCACACACAGAGACTGGCATCTCTGTCGGATACTATCATAATATCCTAGTAATTAAAGAACAATTTCTTCATAGTTTTTATGCAGGAATTTGTTACACAATAAGCACCTTTTTAGGCATTCTGAACTCATTTTAAAAATATTTACTGCAACAAAATCATACATGCTAGTTAAAACCCATAAAATAAGATACAGCAATAAAATCAAGTAAAAAAAAGATACATTTAAAACAAGTCATTTCAATGCAGATTGATGAAAGCATGATACTGACAAAGAGGCACTTAACAGACAAAAGGCAGGTTAGTATGGCAAAAGTGCCTTGTCTTTCCAATGAGTTGCTTTAGATGTGTGTATGTGTGTGTGTGTGTATGTGTACACACTCCTAAAGCAACTCATTGGAAAGACAACCCTAACCATAACCCTAAACATGACACTTCCACAACCTTATTAAGTATTGTAGTGGTACCTAAACTAAAATGGGCTCCTTGCTGCATCCCAGAGAACCCTGAAAGACACGCTGAAAAGAAATAACACTTTTTAAATAGAATAGAATACTTTATTGGCCAAGTGTGATTGGACACACAAGGAATTTGTCTTGGTGTAAATACTCTCAGTATGCACAAAAAAAGATATATTTGTTAAGAATCAAGAATCATAAAGTACAGCATTTAATGATAGTCATAGGGTACAGTCAACAATCAAATCATACTAGGAAACAGTCAATATAAATTGTAAGGATACAAGCGACAAAGTTACAGTCCTACAATCACAAGTGGGAGGGGATGGGTGATAAGGAGTGATGAGAAGATTAACAGTAATAGCAGTGCATATTTTATAAATAGTTGAACAGTGTTGAGGGAAGTATTTGTTTAGCAGAGTATACGTGAATAAATATGTGACTGGAGAAAAATAATCTTCCACATTTATTTAGTAGAACACAAGGAATTGTTGCCTGTTTTCCTGAAACTCTTACTTTCTAAATCAGCACTTCTACCACTAAACTTATATAACTTAGATACAAACCATAGTTAAGTAACTCTGTCATTTAATGTTAACTAATTTTATTTTCTCTTTTCATACTGTTTTATTGTATTATTATAAAGCACTGCATTATACTATTTGGAGGCAGTATGTTCTGACCTCGGCTTCCTAAAAATATGAAGCAGACTCTTCATCCCGATAAAACCCCTTTTACTTAGGTTAAAGTTAATTCCTCTCCAGAAAAGCCCCGGCAAACAGTCTTTCATGAGATTTCACAACTACAGAACTTTATCAGGCTTGGAGAGTTGCCAGGCCAATATCTTCCAAATGGGCTGCTGTAGCAGAAATTACCTGGCAAGAAGTCAGGAACCTTCAACCTAATGAATTGAACTAATTGTCTCCTGCAAATACCACTTCCCTTTTGCTCTTCTTTGTTCCCTATGGAAGGGGCCATTCATCGTCCACCTGTGCCCTTACTCCCAAATCAACTCTTGTTCTTTCATTGTTCCCTTCTCTTGACACCTCTGCACATGTGCACACTGGCAACAGGCTCCAGCTGTTCTTCTGCCCCAATGATCTCCAATTCCAAAGGCAGCTGATAACTGTCCAACAGCCCTGGCCCCATCTCTGCTTCTGATGCAGAACACTTGTCAGAGCCTTCCCCAGACTTCAAGACTGGCCCATGTTCCTCCCCAACCTCCTTACTGTCCAAGTCTGCCACCAGTTCTGCTGGCCACTAGTGGGCCACAACACAATACTGAGTGAAGATTATTAACACTCTGATATTTAAATAAACCTTTGAAGACAAATATTAAGATTTCTAAAATGTTAATGTTGATAAGCATAAGATTGCTTAAATTTTACAACTAATACTGGATGTTACATGACTAAAGACTACTGTCAGGCGGAGCTCTGTACATTCAATTATGTATTGTATAATAAAGATTTCTATCTTAAACATAATTCTTTTTTTTGTGTAAATTTTATTTGAGTTTTCACAAAGAATTACAAATAAAACATCTTTTTTGAAAGTAGCGTTATCCCAGGTTACATTTCTTCATACAGACACAAATTTAATTTCATGCTCATTTTATGCTTCTGGTTTTAAGCCTCTTTGGTGACAGACAGAAATTCGCGATCATGCGTGGTTTGGGTCTGGGCTTGCTGCTGGAGTGCCCCGAGCCAGCTGGTTTCGGGGTTAAGCCACCCTGTAGAGTGGGTGAAGAGGGGGGAGACTGCCAACGGGGTTGAAGAGAGCTGCATTTCTCCTCCTCAGCTGGCTATTACTCCCTTTCCTGAAATGGCCACCTCAAAGAAGAACTCGACCGGAAAAGAATGTGCAGGAGGAAGATAAGATAAGAAGTGAAAGTTCTGGCTGACCAGGTTAAATTGCAAAAGCAACAACTCAGGTACCCTGGAATTTAAACTAAAAAAAAAGTAACAGCATTCCCAAAAAAGATTCGGAAGCAGCAAAGGAAAGTGAAAAGGGAAAGGTTTGGCTTTTTTTTTTCCTTCTCTCCCTTTCCCTATATTGACAACCAAGAGATTTAAATAAGAAACAAAAAAAAAATCCTCTTTGACATCAACAGGCAATTAAGCTGAAAATAAAATAAAATGTCAAAGGGATAATAAAGATTTCTGGACATCAAAAAGTTTTTTATAAACAGGGAAGGAGAGAAAAAGAATAAGCAGGAGTCCTGGTAAAAAGGGAGGAGACTGCCTGGAATAAGAAGGAATTAGAAGTAAACTTTAACAAGACTTTTAAAAGATACATTTTAACTGAAACTTGATAACTAAATTGTAGAACCCCAGGAAGAGAAAGTGAAAAAGCAAAAAGAAACAGCTTGCGTGTATTTGGATTATTTGGTGACCATTGGACTCTTGGTTATTGCACTTGAATGACTAAAATTAATTGGGTGGTTGTTTAAAAATTTATATAATGGCACTACTTCTGGATAAATTGAAATGGAACTTAAAAAGTACAAAGAGATGCACAAGAAGGAAAAGCTCTTTCAGCTTCGTTTTTCAATTCTTAGAAATGAAGATTTGGAGCTATGAGAAACAACAAGAAAACGTCTGCAAAACAAGCAGACTGGGACAAAGAAGAACCCATTTTAATAAACAAGTAATTTTTATGTAGGGAAGAAAAAGGAAAGGGGGGGGAGAATTTAAGACTTAAAAAACAACCAAAGAAAAGAAAAATAGTTCAAAAAAATAGTATAATATATGAAAGCAAAAGAAGAGGGGAATACAGAAAGAGAGAATAGAGGTAGAAGACAAGGGGTAAAAAAAGGGAGAGGGAAGAAGAGAGGGAAGAAGAAAGGAAAAAATTTATAAAGGATAGAAAACAGAGATGAGAGAGAGAGGCCTATTAGAGATAATGGGGTAAAAAATTAAACTGAAAAAGGGATTCTGTAAAGGTACATAAGATTGTATTGTTATATTAGAAAAAATTTCAGAAATTGGAAAACAATTTATGATTAAAATGAGGGATAAAATAACTATTGTAATCTTGTGAAATGTTTGTTATAAAATGAAATGAAATAAAAGAGATTGAATTAGGAAGGGATGGGAACATTTTAATAAGTTAATGTTTTATAAAATATTAAGTGAAGGGGAAGAGTTAATTATGGAAAACTTATAACTGTTCCATAGAAGTATGATATTTAATTGAAAAGTAATGTTAAAGAGTTAAGATTTTAATGAATATTAATTTAATGATAGAATTGAATTGGAATGGAATGGTTGTTTTAACTAACACATATTTATAATCCTTTTTTTTCTTTTTAAGAATATAGTGTGTATTTTAAGAATGTACCAAGCAGAATCCAAATTGAAGTTTATGTATTAAATTGAATGTTAAACTTTAAGGTATATATTGAACTTAAATAAGAGTTAAATGGATAAAATTAAAATATATAAAGGTGTCATACCGCAATCAGCAACTACAGGAGAAACTTTGTTTAATGAGAAGACGATAATATGAAATTGAAACAGGACAGACAAAAAGTATAAATATAAGGATTTGAATCGAGATGAGATAATTAAAATAAGATTAAGAAAATTAAAAGAGGGGAGAAGCTATGTAGAAAATGTGAAACAGTAATAAGATATGGAACATAATTCTTAATACTAAGAACTCAATTGTATTTTTATTCTTATTATTTCATTGTATTTGCATTATTGTATTATTTATTTGAATTATTTATTTGTATGCATATTAAAGGATCTAATTTAGTTTTTGCTGTGGCTCTATCAATTACTTCTTAGAGTCTCCAGCACTCCATTCAATAATCAGGCTGATTATAACGAATAATCAAACTCTGCTTTTTACATATCCTTTAATATAAGTTATATAAGTTATAAATACAAAAATATTACATGCAATTCAAAGATAGAAATTGTGCATAAAGTCAGAGGGCAAACTCTGTCCCATAGCTTGAATGTGTCCCAGGCACTTATCTTCCTGATCCTCTTGACTGTTCTTTTTCCAAAAAGTTATTGTAACACAAGATCAGTTATCGTTACAAAGCATCACCTCCTCATCACCTCCAGCTTCATACTTATTTGCAGGAATATTTTGAACATCAGAAATCTACTATTGTGATAGAAAACACCTTGATAAATGGTGTTTTGTGGTTGCTAATGGTCACTTGAGTGTCCAGCACAGGCTCCTACAATGTAATGTCTCAACCCAAAAGTGTCCCACTCATGACTCATGACTTAATAAAAGAAATATTCAGAATACTCAGAAAAGAAATACTCAAACACATGTACCAAAAATAGCCATAGTAGATAGAAAGGGAATTGTATGATACAGTTAAAGACATGTTAGCACTCTAAAGCAGTTTTTCACATGGAACAGTGTAATTATTAATCCCCGCTTAAGCTGTTGAGTTCTTGACAGCGAGCATCTTCTGAGGAATATTTTGCCTAAGAATACTGGATTAGTTCTTTATCTGAATCTGAGCAGTGGTGGGATTCAGCCAGTTCACACCAGTTCAAGAGAACCGGTTTTTAATTTTCTGAGCAGTTTGGTGAACTGGTTCTTAGAAGAAATCTTTAGGGCAGAGAACTAGTTGTTAAATTGTTTGAATCCCATCACTGAATCTAAGGTTAATATGAACTGTGTTATGAATCATAATGAAAGTTGTCCAAATTATGAATTTCATTTATATTTACAAATTGATAAAGCTTCACAGTAGGATCTAGTTTTGTATTTTGTAATATTTTGTAGAGTTTTAATTTTAAATAAGACTTGTCTTAGGAAAGTGAAGAGTAGGTGTTTTGAACTAAAAGTGGGAGTGGAATTTTTTTGGCTTGTCTGGCTTTGTATGCACATGTTACAAATGTTACTGTTTTAGTAATAAAAGCTAATTAATGAGAACTTTCTAGTTGGACTGTTTGTCTCTAATTTAAATTTTGCTGAAATATATGTTTATTATTTTGAAAACAAGAGGTGAAGATGGTCAGAAGATTTCTTAATGCCTTTTTTTTTCTTTTTAACTAGAAATCACTTCTGTGTGAGAAAGAGAATAAAAAAATCCCAGCATTGTTACTGGGAAGCATTGTGAAAGGATTATTTCATGTGATACATATACTGGTATAGGTAGACATGCTTAAGTAGAGACAGGTAAGAATAGTAACAGCACTAAGCACTTAGAATTATATACTGTTCCATGGTTGTTTACAGCACTCTTTGAGTACTTTACAAAACAGCACATTACCCTATAATAATCTGGGTCCTAATTTTACTGACATGGAAAGGATGGAAGTCTGAGTCAACTGTGAGCTAGTCAGGATCAAACTCCTTACAGCAGACAGAGTCAGCCTGCAATACTGCATTCTAATCATAGCACTGTTCTATATATTAACATACTTGAAATACCCTGTTCTGATTGGACCAGAAATACTACTTGTTGATTGGTCTGGAAACACGATTCTGATTGGTTCGCATTACCGCCTTGTGATTGGCCACCGGATTGGTGGGGGATTCAAAGAGCTGTCATTGGCCACGAGCCACTAGCAGCCGCTATAAAAGAGGCTGCCATGGCTCCGCAATCAGAGCAGATTTAAGCAACTAAATAAAGAGCTGAAAAGTCACACTGGTCTCGAGTCTCTTTTCCCGCAATTTAACACTGGCGACGAGAATGGGATCCTGAGACAAAGGAGACCAGTCGAGCACGTGGCAACGAGGACTGACCAACCAACGAGATGGCCGGCAGCAACTCTCTACCCGCACCATTCGACCCAACGACAGAGGACTGGGAATCGTACATCGACCGGTTCCTCATGTTCCTCGAGAGTAACGACCTGCAAAAAATCACCGATAAAAGGAAGAGAGCCATGTTCCTGACACACTGTGGGCCCACAGTGTTCAAAATGGCTAAAGTGTTGGCCGAACCTCAGGATGTCACGCAGATGGCATGTCCAAAGTTGGACTGACTATTGAGAGTCCATTATGCACCGGGTGTCTCCAACCTTATCCGGAGACACAAATTTTATAAAAGAGACCAGAGAGAAGGTGAGCGTGTCAGGGAATTCGTAGCGGCTCTGTGGGACATTGGTGGTGCATGTGATTTCCTCAATATGGACAAAGCCATGAGAGACCGCGTGGTCCTGGGACTGAGGGATCTCACATTACACAGCCAACTATTGACCCGGCCAAACATCACGGTCACCGAGGCCATCGCCGAGGCCACCGCAGCTGAGGCCGTGAAGAAGTCAGCAGCAACCATGAAGAAAATTCTTCTTTCACATGTTCTTCCTCTCTCTATCACTCTATCATCTTGTCCTTCCCTCTCTCTATCTCTCTGTAAATGTGAACTAATGAAACGCTGTTCAGAGAGGATAGGCTTGTTATACTCTCTGATTATGGTTAATGTTTTTGCTTTTGTTGAAATTGTAGTTCATAAGTTTCCTCATGATGCTCGTCCCCTCTCTTTCCTCTGCTTCCATGTCATTTGCCTCGCCAATCATCCTAATTGCTCAGTCCTGTGTATTTCACATTGTATCATGTTACAATTGTTTCTGGATATTTATTATACTAATGATTTTGAATGAATTTTGAAGAAGAAACTGATATATCACATATATAGTAGATTGTAAATATTTCTTGCCAGAAGAATTAAACACCTATATGTATACTGCCTTACAGTGCCAACATGGCCGATTTAACTCTGTTTTTTTTACATATCAGCGCTCACAGTTTGCCCAAAAATTATGATAATGTAATCACCTTGTTACCATCTCTTAATTTTAATTTCTCATTTATTGGTGTAAGTGAAACTTGGTTGAATGATAAATCTTCACCGATATTCGATATTGACGGCTACTCTTTGATTTGCTCTGATAAAGCAAACCGTCGAAGCGGCGTAGCACTGTACGTTGCGAATACATACTCATTTAAAGTACGGCATAATTTGTTTTATGTAAACTCTAATTCTGAGATTTTATCTGTTGAAATTGAAATTCCAAATGGAAAGAATATAATTGTTGTGGTTATTTACCGACCGCCAGATGCAAGCGTGGATTCATTTTCTGATGATTTTGAAATTATATTATATAAAATTAGTACTAGTAATAAGATAGTATGTGTAATGGGTGATTTTAATATTGATTTATTATCTGAAAATAACTCACAAAGATTTGCACGATACTGCGAGGTCTCATTTTTTTCACTGTGTTATTGATAAACCGCCAAGGATTAGTGCGCAATTCTTATCTTTAATTGATAAATATATTTCTATAAAATAAATTGTAAGCGCGAAATAAATCACGGGTATTCTTATAGTGGACTATCCTCGGATCATCTCCCATTTTTTTGTATCTTATTTGAATACAAAGACATTCTAAGAAAATCAATAAGGAAAATTACAATAGGCCTTACAAACGGAAAATATAACTGTCTGAATGATGCTCTATCATCAAGACTTGGGATGAAACACTTGCTGTGATGATGTGGATAAAGCTATGAATTATTTTGGAATAAATTTTTATTATTATTTTGATAAGCAACATCGCATTGTGAAATAAAACAAACAGGGAAGTAAAGAATAAGAAATCCATGGATTACAAGAGCGTATTTTACAAATTGATACTTAGCAGGAAATGAATTTATGATCAAGGACAGACCCACAAGTGCGTAACATACAGTTGCAAATTAAACACATCATCTCCTGGATGGAAATGTGTACAATGAATATAAAACGGTTAGAAATAAATTGAACAACAGATCTAGAACGTATATGTAAAAATCAATACGCATAACGACCCAGAGATCAAGCCCAGCGCAGACAAGAGCGCCACGACCCTGCGCGGCTCACCCACCGAGCGAGACAGACAGCATGAGCAGCGGGTCAGAGAGCGCAGCGCGCAGCCGCGAGCGACGGAGAGCGGAGCGCGCGACTATGAAGACGCCAGGAGCTGCGGCGCGAGCAGCGGAGCCAGCGCCGGAGACGCAGAGCGGCGCGCCGGCACGCCGGGACAGACTAAAAAAATTCTATATTACTAGCTGACAGTATTTCTTAATCGAGGTTAAAAGACCATTCGCATACGTAAAATATGAAAATAGTTTTTAAGACCCTTACTAAAAAAAAAAAACAATGGCACTAATATTAACGCAACTCCGATTAAAAAAACTTCATTAATTAATCAAAAATAAATACTAAAATATTGCACAGACTATCTCGATGGCATAATAATACTATGCTCGAGACGAATAAATACTACATGACCATGCTATTGTAGGATAATTAAAATTCTAAGTGGTATAGAGCCAATTGATGAATACGTGGCTCAGACAAGGGACACAACTCAGATCCTTATAAAAATATCTAAAAAATAATTAGATTACTTAACGCCATCTAACCCATATTGACCATCACACACTCGACCGACCCCGCATTTTAAGATAATAGCTTAATATAAAAAATTCTATAGAACTTCACCATCCATTTAATAAAAATCGCTATTTAAATAATTAATAAAATGTTGGTAGATTGTATTAAAAAAATAATTTGAGAATGCACAAGGAAAATGTCATTCACACATGGAAAATTCGTGAGAGAAATATTAGGAAATCATAAGCAGAAAATCATTCCTAAAATACTGAATGTTTAATGAACATTGTCTTAAAATCTTCACAAAAACATAGTTCATGCATTTAATGAGTTTTTTGTCAAAAACTGTCCTAATAGGCTAAGAAAAGTCGATAGTCATGGAACAAATTTCGTCATATCTTACAATTCATGAATTTCACTGTTCTTAAACGCCTACTGATATATTAGAAATCTATGTATATAATCATCATCTTTGAAATCAACACATTCTATCTGGAATATGACGAAATCAGCCACTGTCCTTTTGGCCTGAACATTGAATTGAATTGAAATGAATAACTTGAATGATATCTATCCCTCTTTCTCCATATTTTAATCTTTCTTTATTATCTGGAGTATTTCCTACTCATTAAGATTGCAAAAAGTATTCCTGTGGTAATAAAAAAAGATGATTCTTCAAATATTAGTATATTACCGGACCCATTCTTTGTTACCACATTTCCTAATACTGGAAGCAACATTATAGTATATAGGACTAGACCAAGTTTTTTAAACTAAATAATTTCTGCAATCCTGATCAGTACGGGTTTCAGGAAATCACATTCAACTGATCTGGCGCTTATGCAATTAATGATCCGAGTTCAAAATTGCTTAAGCTGGATCGCAACCAAGCATGATTATCAGGCACAGGCAGACTCCGTCTTCGCAATGGAGACCTCTTTAAGCCACCCCGGCATTTGATACTCTCTCACCACATCTCATACAGTTGCCTTTCAAGCTACATTTCTATAGTATAAGAGGAACTGCTCTGCAAACTAATCGCAAGTTATTTAAAACTGAAAAAAATTTTTTTTGGGAAAAGCAATTCGTAACATGTTTCCTCGACCTCTTCTGTAAAATTCGGAAATATCTGTCGATTAAAAGTGCGGTCGTCCACATTGGGCTGGGTACTATTGTACACTACAACTGGGCCACTTACTTGTTTTTATTATTTGTCAACTGATTTACCTAATGCATCAAAGTTTAACTCTACCAATATGTTATTTTTGCTGATGACACTTCAATGTATTTCCTCTCAAATTCAGATCTTTTCAAATGTCTCATAAGATCCTTAAATAATGAATTACCGAAACTCTGCTCACGTGGTGTTAAAAGTACTCATTCTTCACTCTCTTGACCATTTTCACACAGAAAACGAACTTATATACACTTAAACAATCCAAGAAAACCTATCTGGTCCTGTGATACTGCGGAATGTTCATTCTGAAAATAAATGGTTTTCCTCCTTGAGAGGACAACACCACTAAATTTCCTTTGGAATTATAAATCTAATGAACTCTTACCTTGAATGATCATGTGAAATTATTTCCATTTTCTAATCCTGCCTCGATCATCCCTGTTGGCAATATTAATCTGTACCAACTCAAACCCTTGTTAATTTTCTGGATATTTCTGATCTATCGCTTCTATACATGCACTTCTCCTACAGTACACTCTTTTTATTGTAATATGATATCCGGCCAACCTCCGGCTGTCTGCCCTACACTATTATCTCTAAAAATTCACCCTCCCGGCCCGCTGCGCTCCCCCAAGAAAGCCTATCAACTC
>BHFT01000523.1:0-66429 GCA_004320025.1 Laticauda laticaudata
TGGACGGATAGAGAGGAAGCAAAACGGAGGCAGTGAGTACAGAACGGAAGCATCACGTTAACCAACGGATGGCAAGCTTTTTTTAACGTTTTACATCCTCTTTCCATCCGTGATGCAGTGTGACAGGGGCTTAAGGAACAGAATGATATTGGATTATGAGGAAGCCAGAAATGGTCTGCAGAAATAGTAGCTCAAGTCTGGCTCTGTGAGATGGAGTAAGCTCCCTTCGCTTGATCCCTAGCTGCTTCCCATCCAGCAGTTCAGAAATAGGCAATATTGCAAGTAGATAAATGGGTACCACTTCAGTGGGGGAAAAAAACGAGCTGCATTTGTATGTGTGGAGAGCAGAAGCTGGCACTGGATCCTGATTGGACAAGAGGCATCATGATACGGAGAGGTAAGGCGAGTCTAGTGGAGCTGNGACAAGAGGCATCATGATACGGAGAGGTAAGGCGAGTCTAGTGGAGCTGGAAGAGCCAACAACCTGAGTGCTGCCCATAGGTACACAAAGGCCGAACATAATGAACTGGCAATCTGGCAGTCAGAATGGCATTATGTCTAGCATGTGTAGATTTCCTTGTCATTGTATTCCATAAGCTAAATAAATGCAGAAGCAAAATAATGTCTCCTGCCTGGGCGGTGGGTTGGACTAGATGACCTATAAGATCCCTTCCAACTCTGATTATCTATTATCTATAATGTGTTATCCCAAATGAAATCCATTTTTCTTTTATTTCCCTACTATTATTTTAAAGGGCATTTATATAGTTTTCCTTCACTTGCAAACTGAATTTAAAAGTGGGAAAAGTGTGGAAAATGTTTATTTTGTCTGTGTGTATGTTTGGGAAATGCAAATTAAGCAAGAATGTAGTCATATTCTTTCACACCTGTGTTCGAAAGGTGGAAAAATGAGTGAGAACAGTATGAACTGTGCCTAAATTAGCGGATGGAGATTTAAAATTATGGATAGATAATAGTATTGTGCTATGATTATTTAATAGTAAATCAAATGAAAATAAATACAGTAATACCTAATTGTTCACTAAAAAATAACAACAGGAAGTAACTATTTTTAAGCTGCATAAACACACATGCCTAATTTCTTTAAAAACTAGATGAGATATGCCAATGCTTTTTATGATGTGAAAACTTCAATCATCAGGTCCAGAGGTATGAAGAAATTATGTACAAGGTGTTATTTTATTTCTATTGTTTCTCTGCTTCTCAGAGCTGTAGTTCTGAGGGCACACATGCATTACACACAGTGTGTGTGTGAGACGGGGGGGGCGAATTATACAAGCATCTTGTCAAAGCTGGGTTCAAACTGGATCCTCAAGGTACAAACAAGCAATTATAAATTGCTCCATTAACTGAAGGATATAATCAAATTACCCCCAAAACACAACTCGTGAGGTAATTACCTTCCATTTAAGGACCGCTGTCTCAGAAGCTTATCTACTAGGTCTCGAAGGAGATCTACTAGGAGAGATTCAACCTGGAAATAACTTTCAAACTGGAAATGACTTTCTGACAGTGAGAACAATCAACCAATGGAACAGCTTGCCCTCAGAAGTTGTGGGAGCACCATCACTTGAGACCTTCAAGAAATGATTGGACTGCCATTTGTCAGAAATGGTGTAGGGTCTCCCGCTTGGGCAGGGGGTTGGACTAGATGATCTATCATGTCCCTTCCAATTCTGATTATCTGTCTGTTTATCTGTTATCTAGATGGACTGGAGACTAGCATTTTTGTTTAGGAAAGCATTACATAGATGCTTCTAATCTAATTTTGAATAGGCTTTGCAAAATATTAATCCCGTACAGTATGACATCTAACGTACTCTTAGTAAATTAGCAGGTTCCTATACAGTAATTATCAACAGGAAAAGTACAAATGTTCCCATATAATCCAAAGTTCAATAACATGTCACCATTTTTTCCAATTTATAGGTTTTCCTGTTATGAATTCAGATCTCCATGGCTCCTGACACCTGAAAAGTAATTTCTAGTAGAGATTATTACTCTTCAATTATTTACTATTCTCATTTCATTCATTCTAATGGGAATCTTCTGGTAATTAAAATAAGTGAATGGGGGTGGTGGTGATGACACCTGAGAATAGTTGGATTCTTTGCAAAGATTAGGCTTCTTTTAGTCAATTTGTACAGCGTGTCCCATATTGTGAATGGAAAATGAAGTTTTTATACATATTTTATAGATAAATTAATCTAATTAAATAATCTAAATAGATAAATTAATCTAATTAAATTAATCTTTATTACAGGCTGATTTATGGTCACCTCCTCACTTGGAAGAACATTAGAGGATGGGCCTTCAGAACAGAACTAGCCAGAGACTTCCTCCAGAGACATCCTAGGCACGTTCTGGAGAGATCCAGATCTTTAGAAGGCAAGGTTGTGGATCCAAGCCTATGACAAGTCAGTAGCCTCACTAAGATTAACAGAACGGCAGAGCTAGAAGGATCTTGAAGGTCTTCTAGTCCAGCCACCTGCTCAAATAGGAGGCTCTGTACCATTTCAGACAAATTATTCTCCAATCTCTTCTTCAAAGCCATATGTTGGCCAGGCTGAACCTACTGCCTTCCAGATAATATTTAGATGCCAACTGCATGTTACCTGCAGAAATCAAGGCTTCAATTTGACCGAAGCAATGTTATTCTTCCATTAGGCAAGGAAACACACACCTTTTTTTTTAAGTTTTAAAATATATTTTATTTACAAAGAAAATTTAAAAAAACACAAATATACAATTATATAGAAATAAAAAAATGTATAAATAGAACAATAAACATATTTCTTTCTACTGCATTTGATTATAGATTGGATATTTCATAATGGACAATAATAAATAATAATTGGAAAGCATTCCTTGTCTCTTGTAAATTACATATTAATTAATAAGTAACACGTTACTCTACTATTCCTTTTGGATTATAACTGTATTGTTTAATTGATGAAACCTTCATAATGTTTATATAATAGAAACTTGAGACCACTATTATTGTACATTCAGTATATACAACTATATACAATATGTTTCTTGGGTTCATTTATTCTATACACTCTTTTTCTTACGTTCTACCCAGCTGTACCATTTATCCCAAACCAGGTAGTACTCTGAGTCTTCCTTCCCATTTAATTTAAGCATGAGCCTCTCCATTTCGGCACATTCATAGCTTTTTTGAATAATAATGTGTATCAGTGGTACGCTAGGCCTTTTCCAATATTGTGCTAAAAGAAATTTGTGCCATTGTTAATAAGTGGATGATCAGGTATCTCACTTTAGAAAACTCACATCTAATTGTACCTGGAACACCTATAATGTTATATCAAGTCCCTGTATAAAAATCTCATAAGCTTCTGCCTTTTAAGATCAACCATCAACAATAAAGGAACAAGCAGTCAAGAAATAAGCAACTGGCTAGCACTTAAGGCCTTACAAAAGATATTCAAATGCTGTCTATCTATAAAAGTGAAATACCACTCACACATTATCACAAAATCTCCAGAACCATAAAACCTACAAACTTGAAATTTGGCACATATGTTCTTCTTGGCTTCTAGGTGTTCACTACAAAATGATTTTAAAAATTGCCATCAGAGCGTTAGCATTTCGTATATTATTATTATCATGCTCTGATAACTAAGGAGTTCTACTTCTCCCCACCTGAAAAGAAATCTGTTCCAAATGCAGAACACAAGCAGAGGAGTTTCAGTTTCAGTTTCACAGCACCAAGCAGCTTTAGTACAGAACAGTTGAGCTAAGCCATGCCCAGGTTCCTTGCTATCTCCTTCTTGCTCACACAGCAAATACTGTTTCACTTTCCAAACAGCCCTCAGCTCTCTCACACACTGACAGGACGCTAGCCAGATGAATACCGATGGATGCTGGTAGGCAGAGGCAGATTTTTCCCCCCCTTATTTTCCTTCCCAAAAACTAAGCTTGATCACATAATTTCATAGCAAAGCATGGGCATTGAGTTAGCATCCTATAAACATCAGATTCATACAAGCCATGGCATTTCCCATGATACTTTATGGAAGCAAAAGTTGGATTTTGAAAAAACAAGACAGAAGAAGTACTATATTGATGCGTTTCAACATTGGTTTTGAAGAAGACTGCTGAGGATACAAGTAGATCATTGCATTAATCTAGAGTTCTCACTTGAAACTCAAACAACCAAGTTCAATTACAGTATCCACCTTTGGATACATTAGGTCAGAGGTGTCAAACTGGATTTCATTTAGGGCTGCACCAGGGGTGTGTTTGACCTCGGGGTGTGTGTGTGTGGCCAGAGCGTGTATGGCCAGCTCAACTTCACTTGAGTTGAGGGCACCTTTGGTGGCCCAGGCATTCTGGCAGTGAAAATGGGCTCCATTTGTGGCTGTGACAGTGAAAACGGAGCCCGGGAGGGCCATACATGGCCCTCCCAAGCTCAGTTTTTGGTGGCAGAGGAACCACGGGCTGTTTCCAGGGTGTCTAAGCACCCTGCAGGCCGAATCTGGCCCCCGGGCCTTGAGTTTGACACTCCTGCATTAGGTAAAGACCCATTACTCTAGAGAAGAGTCTCATGATGGGAAAGGTGGAAGGAAAGAGAAGAAAAGGATGGCCAACTGCAAGGTGGATGGACTTGCTTACAGTGGTGATGTATGGCCTATTGGGGGACCTGAAATACTAAGTTAGGGACAGAAAATCTATCTATGTGGATATTAAGAATCAACAATTTGGCGACACATAATCAATCACTATGTAACAGCCAATGAGTATTGCTGTTTCAGTTTCTATCCCAATTTCTATAAAGGAACATTTTTGTATTTCTAAAAAATTATTTTGAGATACTAGCAGCAGTACATTAAAATACAAAAAGAAATGTTGAAAGGACAAAACAGACTCAGACTATTAATAGCTTTCTTCAGATTTTAGGCAATATTCTCCAACTATCTAAGTTTTGCTGTCATCTGCTGGACTGAAATAGCTTTGCAGAGATTCTATCACAAACAAGTAAAAATTGTCCTGAAAATTACCATATTGTTCTGTTATTCACTGCACAGATTGTTATGTTCTCAGGGTGGGAGACCAGCCCATAACATTTTGCTGCCTGAAAAAAACCTTACCAGTATTGTCAGGTGAACTGAACTTAATTGTACACTGAGGATTGGACAGTATCTTTCAGCACACTAAGAATATGCTGAACCAGACAATTCAGATTCTATAAGAGCAAGGAGTGTCTCTGTAAAGGAGTGTGTGGAATTACAGAATTTCAAACATAAATCTGTAGATCTGAAAAAAATATTATTTTAAAAAGAATATTGTGGATACCACAACAATTTTATGAATGGCCTCAGATAATAGAAGTTGGAGAGCCAGGATGGAAGCCTTCAGGCATTTCCCTTAGTTGGAGGACAGAACTATTTTTGGCACAAAATGGCTAAACCAGACACATTAAGCCATCTACACTAAACCATGCAAGGGCAAATAAGCCCCAAAGGAGCTCATTCAACATGCCAGTTTAAAGTCACAGTTTGGTTAGTATTGTGTGCAGAATGCACAATTGTGTCCTCTGGTATTATTCATTAAAAATTGTGAATTTTGAATTATCTACACGATCGGAGTATAATCCATCACGTACAAGGCATTTTCTTTGGGCTATGACTAATTTCAAAGCACTCTATAGAGCTTCTGTAATTGCATTAAAGGCGTTTCGAACCTACACAGACTTGGAAGCAGTCAGGGGTGTCAAACTCAAGGCCCATGAATGCTTAGATCTGGCCCACAGGGCCAGCCTGGAAACAACGGACTGGCCCGTGGGGCCTCTGCCAGAAAAAAATGGAGCTCAGCCCAGAGTCCGTTTTTGGCTGCAATGGCCTCCTGCCAGGAAAAATTGAGCTTACGGAGGGGCCCATGTGTGCCCCCCCTCCCCAAGCTCCATTTCTGCTGGCAGAGGCTGTTGTGGCTGAAAACAGGACACCTGGCTCCCAAGTTCTGTTTTTGCTGGCAAGGTCCTCATACTCACAATACCACTGAGAAAGAAAAACAAGAAATCCAAGAAGAAACCAGCATGGCTGCACGAAGATCTCTCTGGCAAATTGAAAGAAAAAAAAGGACAAGTACCAAAAAACAATGGAGAAAGCGACATACTAAGGAAATATCAAGCAGATAGCAAGAATCTGCAAAAATGAATCAGGAAGAGGCTCAGAACGAACAAAGCTTGCAACAAAATCAAAGATGAAAAAAAAAAATCTTTCAAATATAAATAACAAGAAAAAATCAAGGAAACGTACGGGGATGTCCACTAAGAGATGGCAAGGGAAGTAACAGGCAACAGCGAAGAGAAAGCAGAACATGCTATAACTCATTCTTTGCAATCCGTCTTCACACATAAATGAAACTATATAGGTCAAACCCACAACAAAATATAACTGTAAAAGACAGGACCAGAAAAAAGTTAAAATAAGTAAAAAAGAATTAGTAGAGAACACCTGTTCTGTTTGGGATGAAAATAATCACCGGGGCCTGATGGATTACATCCCAGAGTTTTTAAAAGGACTGAGGGGCTGCCAGAGAGAGGAAGGAGTAAGATATTTTCCTGAAGCTTCCTGTAGCCCCAGACAAGGAATAATGGAGGAGACTGATCAGGGAGAGATTCAGGCCTGGAAATAAAGAAAGAAACTTTCTGACAGTGAGAACATACATGGAACAAGAAGTTCCCTTCAGAAGTTGTGGGAGCATTCATCAACTTGGACCTTCAAGAAGAGATTGGACTGCCATCTTGTCAGATGGTGGGTGATACGCTTTTCTCCCGCTTGGGCGGGGGGTTGGACTAGATGACCTACAAGGTCCCTTCCAACTCTGATTATCTGTAAATCTGTAAACTTAAGGTGTGGAAGGAGTCCACTCCCAGGCAATCACAATGAGCCTTGAACAGCAAGGATGATTTTCCATGGAAACAATTCACCAAGGGGTTGCTTTCACTGGACAGGTTTTATAGTCCTTCAACAAATCTCTCCCTCCCTCTCTCCTCTCCCCCACCCCCAAGCAGTTGCTTACTTTACGCATGTTCATGGGCAAGTCATATATTAATGATTATCTACTTTGCTAAAGATCTGGGTATGGGGCACCTAGCTAAGACAAAACTGGGAAATAATTATTTAATTGGGGTAAGAGTGTGAAGTTTTGCTATCTCACAATTCCACAAGAGTAAATAATAAGAGCTCACTTGTGAAAGCAGCCTCTCTTTCGGGTGTTAATTTTTAAAATCCACATGATCAATAAATCAATCAAGCTCACTGCCTTTCTTGGGGAGATTTCATTGTCAAACTTCTTTTGCAAAGTTTCTTCAATTATAATTTATCTTCCTGTAATAGGACCCATCACTTTGCATTCTATACTTTGCAGTAATGGAGAAGAGAGCTTAACCTTCATATTGTTTTAGATGCTTGACCAATAATGTCCTAATATTCCATCCACCAACTTTAGTCTTCCAGTGCTAAACATTCTCAGTTCCTTTAGTGTTTCACAGAAAGTAGCTTTTATTCTCGATTCTCCTCCTGATTGTTCTGAAGCTTCTAAAGGACTAGACTACACATAATCCCTGCACTGAATCTCACCAACATCGTAGAACAGGGGTCTTCAAAGTTGTCAAGTTTAGAACTTGTGGACTTCAACTCCCAGAATTTCTGAGCTATTCCTGGATGGAGAAGGAATTCAGGGAGTTGAAGTTTGAAGACCCCTGCTGTAGAACATAAAGTGGAAATACTTCCTGTGAGTTGGAAGTGGATAGTGTGTATGTCCATTGTTAATGTTTAAAGATATATTTGCTTTTTTTTTTTTTGAAACTGTACCACACAGCTAAAATATTCAGTTTGCAATCTGCAATGTGAACAATAAATCAGTGTAACAGTTTGCCTCCATCAATGGAGGCTTTTAAGAAGAGAGGAATAGCCACTTGCCTGCAATAATATAGGGCAGTGGTGGTGAACCTATGGCATGCGTGCCAGAGGTAGCATGCAGAGCCCTCTCTGTGGGCACATGAGCCGTTGCCTCAGCTCAGCCTTGCATGCATGCATGCCTCCCACCAGCCAGCTGGTCTTCGAGTCTCTGCTGTGCATATGTGGGGTTGCACACGCATGCATGGGAGGCAGGGCGCATGCACAGGGATGCATGCACATTGCATTTTGGTTAGCCATCACTAGTATACTCTGCATTCTATTATATTGTTATATTTATTCAGAATAAGAATTGGAAGGGACCTTGGAGGTCTTCTAGTCATCTCAAGTAGGGCATCATATACCATTCCAGACAAGTGGCTATTTGTCTCTTCTTAAAAGCCTCCATGAAGGCAAGCCATTCTACTGGTTTACTGTTCTTATGGCTAGGAAATTTCTGCTTAGTTCTAGGTTGTTTCTCTCCTTGAATAGTTTCCATCCATTTTATCTTGTCTTGCCTTCTGATGCTTTGGGAAATAGGTTGAATCCCTCTTCATTGTGGCAGCCATCCATATACTGGAACACTACTTCCATGTCACTGCACCTTTCTTTCAACTAGACCAATTCCTACAATCGTTCTCCATGTTTTAGCCTCCAGCCCCCTAATCATCTTTGTTGCTCTTGTATGGACTCTTCTAGAGTCTCACCATCTCTTCTATATTGTGGTGACCAAAACAGGATGCAGTATTCCAAATGTGGTTTACAGCTTTATAAAGCTGTACTAATACTTCACATGATCTTGATCCTATCCCTGTTAATGCAACTTAAGACTGCATTAGCTTTTTTTGGCTGCTGCTGCACATTACTGGCTCATATTGAAGTGATTGTCTACTGAGCCTCTTAAGATCCCAGAGTTACTGCTATTGAGTCAGGTTTTAAATGTTCTGTATTTATACATTTAGTTTTTCTTGCCAAAGTGTAAAACCTTAGTTTTTTCTACATTGAATTTCATTTTGTTTGATGGTGCCCAGTGTTCAAGTCTGTTGAGATTCATCTGGATCTTGAACCTACCTTCTAGGGCATTAGCTATTACTGCCAGCTTAGTGTCATTGGCAAATTTCAAGAGTTCACCACCTATTGCCTCATCTAAATTGTTTATGAAGATATTGAATAGTACTGGGCCTAAAATGGAACCTTGGGGTACTTCACTGCTTACTTCCCTCCATGTAGATGTAGTTCCATTAAGGGCTGTTCATTGAGTATGGTTTATCAGCCAGTTACAAATCCATCTGGTGGTGATGTTGTCTATCCTACATTTTTCTAGCTTACCAAGAAGTAGATTGTGGTCTACATTGTCAAATCCCTTACTGACATCCAAGTGTATTATGTCCACATTTTGCTGGTCCACTAATTTTATCTACTTTGTCATAGAATGAAGGAAGATTTGTTTGGCATGATCTGTTTTTGACGAACCTATGTTGGCTTCTGATTATAACTTTACTTGCTTCCAGGTGTTTACAGATCTGTTGCTTATCTTTTCCAGGATCCTCCCAGGTATGGAGGACAGGCTGATTGGTCTGTAATTTCCTGAATCTGTTTTTTTTTTTTCGTTTTTCAAGATGGGAACCATATCTGCTCTTTTCCAGTCCTCTGGNCAGGCTGATTGGTCTGTAATTTCCTGAATCTGTTTTTTTTTTTTCGTTTTTCAAGATGGGAACCATATCTGCTCTTTTCCAGTCCTCTGGTAGTTCCCTGTTCCTCCTCTTCTTCATCAGCCACCTCCCAAACTGGGGACTGTTGACTCTCCATCTCAGGTCTGATGTACAGTCCAGGCTGTAGAGGGGGAAAGAAGCAAATTCACCCTTTTGTCTTTTTTTTTAATAAAGGAGTTTTAGGAGTTTAAGGAATAAGGGCACAAGTCCAACTTCATTTTCACAACAGCCCTGTGAATCAGATGAAAGGCCAACCAGGGAGCATCAGGTGGACATCAGGTTAAGCATTTACACCACTTGTGCATTAGCTCAAGATAAACCATAGAACATTTGGAAGATATGATGCAATGGTTATTATGGTGCAATGCTTAATAACCATTGAGGCAATTGGTAAATT
The DNA here is from genome assembly GCA_004320025.1 of Laticauda laticaudata. NCBI lineage: Eukaryota > Metazoa > Chordata > Lepidosauria > Squamata > Elapidae > Laticauda > Laticauda laticaudata. The sequence continues at coordinate 10,056 of BHFT01000523.1, forward strand.
TAAGGCAGGATTGGCATCTTGCCTCTTCCCCACCTCAATTTTCCATTTCCATTCCCTGAACTGAGAGCCAAAAGCTGTCCACAGCGGGTGTGGTGTCCGCAGTGTCAATTGTGGAGCAAGGTGGGTCTATGGATTTGCCCTCACCTTGGAAAGCCTAGCAGGGTCAGACCTACATTATTTAGTACTTGGATGGGAGATTACAAGGAAATCCCGAGCCCAAAGGTTCATGTAGAAAAACATTCTAGAAGGCAATAGTTGCAAAAGCCTCTTTGTCACATTACCTTAAAAATTCTCAGCTGTGTCCATTTGTCAGCAAAGTTTGAGTTCAATTAGCATTACTTATTATGGCTTATTTGCTAAGCTACAGTCTTCAAAAATTGGCATAATTCTGTGCGAGTTACATACTACAGTCTGCCTGGATAGATAAAATGAAACGAAAAACTTAACTGTTTATTCTAAATGCTGGAAGCCATCTGGAGCACAACTGGAAACCACAAGGAACAATGGCCCATGATTGGCAGGTTGCTTCCTTCAACTAGATGCCCTTAGCCTGGGCTTGGCCCAAAACTGCTATGCATGATAGGTGCCAATTATCCTTTTCAGATTAGAGAGACCACAGAAGGAAAATCTTCGCCATCTTTCATCTGCTCCCGGAGCTCTCGGGGCCCCAAAGGCAAACCTTGCCAAACAGACTTCCCCATCCCACGGAACCATAGGTGGAAGAGTAAATCAGAATCAGAATATTTGAACCAGAATCAGAATAAGAGCTGGAAGGGACCTTGGAGGTCTTCTAGTCCGACCCCAAGCAGGAGACCTTATACTATATTTCAGACAAGTGACCGTCCAGTCTCTTCTTAAAAATAGCTGCATTTGAGAGAGGAAAACTGCTTTGGTGGTTTACCTATCCAAGCAGCTGCGGGGAGGAATAGAAGCGGGAAAGAATAGGTGGCATCAACAGGAAAGCCACAAAAATTCTGGGTTGCAAAAATACAGACGAGTGCAAGAGGTCGGCGTTTTCTGGCTCCCTTTGCTGCCCTCTAGCGGCCGTTCCGGCGGTCTTCCATTCTCGCTCTCCGCAAGCCCCACCTTTCAGTTCCGTTTGGAATCGACCGCGAGGTGCAGCCGCAAACCCGCTCGGGAAGAAGAAGCTACCATCAGGAAAGGAGAAGAGGGGGAGCTCACATCTCGCCCCCCCCCTCCCGCCGCCCCTTTGGTTCTCCTTTAGTGCCTTTCAGAAAATCCTAGACCGGGTCGGCAAGGAGGGGTTTGGCCCGAACCAAAGTCAGGGCGGTGCCAAACGAACGAGAGTCCTGCGGCGGCCAAGGTCCCGGCTGTCCAGCGGGAGGAGGCCCCTCTGCCTCCCCCGCTTCCCGAACTCTTCCCACCACCACCACCACCACCACCACCCAAGCGCAGACCTGCACGTGCACATGCCCGTTGGTTGCCCTAACGACGGAGCCACCTCGCCTCTCCTGCCGCCGGCCCACTCCTTTCCGCGGTCCGGTTCGCCCAATGAGCTTAGCGGACAAGCCAAAGGGGCGGGGAGGAAGTCGAGGGAGTGTCCGCGCCGGAAAAGGCGTGACCCCCGCGGCGGAAGTAGCCGCAGGAGCCGCAGGGTGTGGGAAGTGTGGTAAAGAGGGAAGCGGGTGGCTCGCGCGCCGACACGCTCGCTTCGCCCGTTCTCCGAGGCCCGAACGTCCCCCTCTCGTTTCGACGCGGTCGCACCCCGTCAGGTGAGCGCTTCCGCCTCCCGAAAGTCTGCTTCCCCCCACTCGCGCCCTCACCGCTGAGCGTCGCCGCCGCCGCCGAAGAGCTCTCTGCCCTTCGCCCCCCCCTCCCCTGTAACCGAAGGGAGGGGGCGGTGAGCGGAACCGCCGGGGGAAGGGGGCCTCTCGGATACGCAGAAACGACGGGCCCACTGAGGTCCGCGGGGTCGGTCTTCCGCCACGCTCCCCACCCCCCCGAGACTGCCCGGCTACCGCCTGATGGAGCGGAGGGGGGGGAGGGAACCGCCTGCTCTTGGCGCGCTGCTTTGGCCCCTGTTCCACTGCTGGAGCGAGGCTTCTCGGGGAGGGGTCACCTCGCTGGGAAGCGCCACGCCCTGGCTGAGTCACCGGCTGCTGCTCTGGCTATCCGGGCATAGGCGCGCTCACCTGTGCGTTAACGAAGCGGAGACCGGGGCTCTTCGTTCTTGGCGGAGCCCACGCTGCGGTTGCCTCTCCTTTCAATACAGCCTTTCTGTCTGCCCTGTTCGCTCTGTGTCCGTCCCCTCCGGAACGATGGGATCCCGGTTCCTTAAAGCCCGGTGGCTGAAATGGCTCACTTAGACTCCGAGGTGGACCCGGGGCCACGAATTGTTCTGTGTTCCTGAATCGATCTGTATTTCGGGAAATCACTTTGCATCTTGGAGCGGGGCACCGCGGGAGAGGTGATTTGTTGCCTGCTTTGGGAATCCTGAAAGCTTGGGTGATGGATCCAGGATTCCCATGAGAAAAGGAAGAGGGAGCACGTGGATCCGTGGTCGGAGGCCTTTTCCTGGCTGGGTTGGAATGATAAAGGCAATTGGATCTGTGAGAATGAGTGATCTTAGTGAGGAGACCTGAGGAGTCATTGCTTTAAAGCAGGGGTCCCCAAACTTGGCAACTTTAAGACTTGTGGACTTCAACTCCCACAATTCTCCAGCCAGCTATGCGTGAAACCTCTGTTTTAAAGGTTGCACTTGCCTCCAGAATTGTGTTCTTTGGAAACCATCACAATTGAGTTTTTCCCATGGGAAGCTTCCACTTCACTCTGTGTCCTGGGAAATGAAAGCCCATATCATTCTAGAGCTTCTTGGGAGATACTAACGCTTAACTGGCTTTCTCTGTGTTCATAAACCATAAGCCTGGTTAGGACTGGATGGAAGACCACCAAAGAATCCTAGAGCTGTAGAATAGACTGAAAGATCAGAAAGCATCCTGGAAGAAACTGCTGCCATACAGTTGCCAAGAGAAAGTAATAACTTGTTCATGCAGTTGTCAATTAGCATAATATACTATATATAGAAAGACATGTTTGTTTTGATGCTGGCACTGTAAGCTAATAAAATATTGGAGACTACTATCCATTTTGTAAGATGAGTTATCACCTGTAGCTAATTATTCACTTGCTTATGGTCATTAAAAGGCACATAACATGTATGAAAACTTGCTAAAGAGCAAGTGGCGTATTGCCACACTGTTGAAATACATAGGCCCTAAGGATATACGACTGTTGCATTTCCTGAAATGTCCCCACCAGCTGATACAGCCTGTTGGGAGAGCATCACATAATCTGCAGTATTTGTCAATGCTGCTGTTGGTCTTGCATCAGCATGTCTGTGTACCTGAATTATAAATGGAAATTACATTTGTCATTTGTTTTTAAAGCTTTTCTTTCTCTTCACCCTTTTCACTTGCTTTTTGTTTGTTGCAGACGAATTTCCTAAAAATTCATAACTGATTTCTAGCACCTGTGATCTAATGGTAATATCTGACAGTTGGGAGAGATATTTATCGCTATTTGGGTTGAATTTGGTTCTTAAGAAAACTAGTGTCTGTTTCTTTAATATCTAAAAATAAACAGATCTAATTACCCATAATTAAAACAACTGAAAATTTGTAAACTCCCCCCCCCCATTTTACTGTACAGTGGAACCTAGTCGTGAAGGCTCCTGTTTGCAACCAAATTGGTTGGCGAACGAAAAATCCACCCAATTTTTTAATCTGGTCATAATTCAAAAATTGGTTGGTGAACAAAATTGGCACAGAAAGATTCCCTTTCACACCGATTTTCCCTTCAGCGCCATTCTTTTACTTTGCGGATGCGCAGTTGGTCATGCTTTTGGACATGACCAAATTGGGCCGCGAATGGAGTCAGGAACGTATTACAGTCATAACCCAAGGCTCCACTGTACTGTATTTCTATGCAATTGTAATCTGCCATAAATCTAAAAGATTTGGCAGCATAACATTTTAGAAGAATTGTGGAACCATTTGGGCAGATAGGTAGTGGGATCCATTGGATATATTCAGATAAAGTTTAGAGAGCATTGTCTGGAATGCTTAATTTGGATTTTTGTATTGATTTGGTTCTTGGTTATAATGATCTTAATGTCCTTTCCAATTTAGTTTTTAACAATTTGTTTAATGTATAATACAGTAATATAATAATCCAAAACCAAGCAGATTATATAATGGTTTAATAAATTGTGTGAACCCAGCCAATAAAATGATATTTTTACAGTTGAAACTGTAACTTGTATTCAAAAGTTCCTGTAATCAGTTGCAGTACCAAAGTTTTGAGTCATTGTTCAGAGTTCTTTCCAAACACTTTCCCATTTATAGACTGTTCCTTTAGCCCCATGTAGTTTCTTAATGAAAAAAAAACCCACCTCTTTTGAAGGAATGTTATTGTCTTCGGACTCTTAAAATGAATTTATAACAAATTCTGTTATAAATATATTGGGCACAAAGTTTTAATAAGTGCTAGAAGTTCTGTAAGATATGAAATTAAGCATTTAAAAAAAATCTCAACTAAGGTTATTCCTTTTGATCAAACAACACTGTACCTGGTTTTTCATATCCTTTTGCCAGGGATTGTAGTTGCCACCTATTCATACTTTTTGACCGAGGAAGAGTGGCACAAATTTAATCATTAAACAATCAATAAAAATAAAAATAAGTAATATGTCACATTTGCCATTTTGAAAATATGCAATTGTCCTTTGATAATATAATGGTTTATTTTTTTTTCTACAGTTGATTTCATGCATTATATAAATCAGAAGCAAAATAATTATCCCAGAATAAGAAGATATAAAGAGCCATGTCCCAAAGGTGCTTTTTCAAACTTTTGTGATTCTTTGCAGCAAAAATTGCCGACCTATGGCTTTGCTCTACTTTTCAAACGTGCCACCACTGCCGCATTCTAGGTGCCAGCCCCACAGGTCCACCCCATTGATCCCGCTGCACCGGAGGGACCTGCCCAAGCAAGTCCGAGTGGACTGGCAGGGAAAGGGTGCAAGCTGTTTCTCCCCCACCCATGCCCCCTAACCCCAATTCCTCCTCCAATTCTGCCTCCATGCACATGTGCCCCTTGCCAAACTACAGAAGGCTGCCAGGGGTGGGGGGGTGTCCCAGCCCCCGGAGTGGGTGGGTGGGTGCAGGAGACTCCTTAATCCGTATTGCAATTGGGGAAAAGGTGCAGGCCTGTTCCATTTCCCACTCACCCTCTCCCCAAATTTCCCACCTTGGGGGAAAAAAACCAACGCTGCTTTCCCGCNCTTGGGGAAAAAAAAAACAACAGCGCTGCTTCCCTTCCCCAACCATCAGTCCATTCCTGTGCACGTGCCCACGTGTTTCCCACTCACCCACCCACCCACTTTGCACCAACAGGGCATCCTTCTCCCCACCTACCCCCTTCACTCCCTCCCTCCACCATGCAGGCGCCCTTCTCCTTTTTCTGCACCTGTTCCCGGTTGGTGGAGGCACAGTGCACCCAGTCCCACAATGCACCTGTCCCATTAATCTCTGCGGCGGCAGCAGCAGAAGAGGGAGGTCCCACTGCAAAACTGCGGCTCTCTCCTCCTGGCATCCAGCGCTGCAAAGATGCCACTGCATGGGCAGGCTAACCAGTTGCTTCCCCCACCACCTTTTTGCACTGGCCGGAGCTGAGCGAGTGATATTCCCAGTGCCTCTGCTACTGCCCCCAGTCAGCTGTTCCTCCAATCCACTGGCTCCTCTGCTGCCTCCTCTGCCATCTGATGCCCTGTCCAGTGAGGTGGACCTGGCCAGCTGCAGCTTGTGCCAGGAGGAGGCAGAGAAGCTGGCAGCACTGGTGCAATGTGGCCGGCTGATCCAGGGCATGAACTGGCAGCTGTAGGAGCACCTGCACAAGATCTGTAAGCTGAAAGCCATCAACAGGCAGCTGCAGGCAGAGAACTGTGAGCTGCTTCCTGGATGAGGACCGGCTGAAAGCCAAGTGCCTGGCCCACTACTGGCAGCTTTTTGGGCATCACGCAGTGCAAGTCCTGCGCGACAAGGTGGCCAGCTGTCTGCACAAGCTGGCCGGCTTGGAGGGGCTGCTCACCCCATTGAACCCCTTGCACCCCTCTGGTGCAATAGTCAATGCGGTGAGCCTGAGAGAGGGAAAGAGAAAGAGAGAACTGGTAGAATCCCACCCCTGAATTGCACCCTGCATCCACCTCCAGCACCCCCTGCCCCCTCTTAGTGCCCGCCTGAAGGCCCCCTTGCCTCTTAGTGCCCCCATAAGACATCCCACCATCCCCCAGGGGGTGGTACCACTCACTTTGGGAATCAATGTTATAGATCAAGGGTCTTCAGATTTGGCAAGTTTAAGAGTTGTGGACTTTAACTCGCAGAATTCCTGAGCTAACATGACTGGAGGAAGAACTCTGAAAATTGAAGTCCACAAGTCTTAAAGTTGTCAAGTTTGAAGACCCCTGATATAGATGAAATATTAAAAAAATGGTTTTGAGATGGACCACCAACTAATTCTTTTTCCTATGTATTCCCTACATGTAAATATTCAAGCATACATAATCCTATAAAGCGGCTGCCACCCATCCTAATCTAAGGATGGGAAATACCAGGGAAAATGTCCAGGTATTCAGAGACTTTTTAAATAATGTAACATTGGGAGCCATGTGGATACCCAGAGGTTGCTTCTTTTAGAGAACAGATGTTGCAACTGAGAAGGCCTGCTTCCTGGATTCTAATACTTGATTGATAGGAACTTGAAGGAAGCTTACTTTTTCTCATCTTACAAAATCTGATTGGAAATACTGTGGATAGTCTTCATTAATCAGGCCCCATGCTATACCCCTGAAAACACTGCCATCTACATAGTAACCACCTTGCATCCAGAAACCAAGTGGCCATCACTGCAGCTCATAGAGTACCAATGTGCATTACTATCTGCATCAGTGCATCATGTGGATCAGCTATAGTCATTGGTACAGGACCATTACTGACCACCTGGAGAGCCAGGGACAAATACTATATAATTAGTAGATCAGATAGATTGTGCAAGAATCTTCCAGCCCCTTGCTGCTACCTGTCCTGAACAGGAACTGTGAGTCTAACAAAAAAAATCTAGATTGCATACCAGTGCTGAATTGGGAATTACCTGAATATCTGCAGTCAATAATTTTGCAAGGATTAAATCTGAACCCATTTCTCCTTATTATAGACCCTTGAATAGCTTCCTGAAGGCAGAAAGAATGATGCTTTGACAGAGACATGCAAAGACTGTTACCTAGGAAAAAATGGCTGAAGCATAATCTCTTGGTCTGGGCTATCTAGTGGGGTTGACATCTCCAGACACTAGGACATTGGCAGTGTGTTTGGTCAACCTGTAATTACATCTACAGTCAAGTATCATCTGTACTAGTAGTTGATCCTTCCATTTGCCTCAGGTACATATTAGAATGAGAATGTTGAGCTGCACCCCACAAACAAGGCCTTGGATCTGATTGTCAAACCAACTGGAACTGGCCACAAAGAAAGGAGAATCTTTACAACACAGTTCCTTCCCTCCCCACATCCTTGGAGGTGGTCCAGAAGAACAAGATTATAAATTTCAAAAGATCCTGACAAATCAAGGAGAACCTGGACAATACTATCATTCCTATGTCATGATTAATGCTGTTTCCATGCTATGCTCTGATGTGAAACTTGAGTGTCAGGGTCTGAAAGAACATCAAATTGATGACCTAAATTAAGGGCGCTGAGAAGATAAACGGCAGTAGTGTGCTACCTGTATTGCTATTTTTCTAAGCTGCTTGTATTGCATGCCCTTTTGTGCCAATGTTCTTTCCCTATTGTTTTCATCACCGAGATTCTATCTAAGTTTCATCAAAGTTCTCTAAAGATGAGGTTAAACTGAAGTGACTTCATACAAGAGGTTTAAGAAATCTTTGTCGTCTTCTCACACTGTGACTTAAATAGTGTTATACATGAGAATATAAGTAACACATAATGATAAATTGCAGAATTAATCTAATCTGATGTTTCAGCATATCTTTGTAAGTAAAATGGAGTACCAGCTTGGGCAGCTCATCTACTTCAAGGGGAATGTTTTGAGTGATAACACCAGAGTAATTTATTTTAATTAACGTATAGAATAAGATGCCAAAGTTCATGTTTAACTTTGTTTCAATTAATTAAATATAGAATACACACTGTTAAAAATTTGGATGGGATGGGGAAAAACTGCAGGGTCCTTGTGAATGTTGACACAAGCAAACCCATAATAAGGATTTGATAATTAATACTTTTTTTTAGTTCTGTTATGTTTAGCAATTACCATCTATTTTATAGGAAGCAAGAGAATTCACACATTTAGGGATTAAAATGTACTGTATTCTGCAGTACTTTGTATGATTGGAGTATCCAAATCTGAGAAATACATAAATTGGATATACACAATATACTCAGCTGAGAAATTGGTAAGAGAACAAAGATTATAGGAACCCTCCCCACCATATGAACCCTACTGAGCAGCTAATCTCATGCTCTTTAGAGCAGGGTCTTGTGTAAATCTCCAGCTCTTGACTTTATATGGCTTAATTTGATTGCTTGGCTCCAACTGACTTCATTCAGATGCTCAATATGGTCTACTTAAATAAAACTCCTTACTGCAGATAGAATGAGACCACAAATAGTATTCTCTTTTAAACAAGAGCCCCATTTTTTTCATAAAACTAAGTCAAGAAATCAAGTGAAGTGCCCTAAGGAAGACAGGTGGCAGCAGAAGTAATTACAAACCAGCAGCATCAGAGTAGAAATAGGTTAGACTCAATGGGCTTCTTGGAGAAAAGACATGAAACCTCGACCCTTTCATCCTCTGGGCACAGTTGGACCACTAAATTCTCATTTTATTAGAAATCTGATCTGGTTTAGCTAGATAAAATTCTTTATTACAATTAGACTGAAACCACATTTAATTGAACAATGGCCTAAACCACAGGTGTCAAACTTGATTGTGTCATGTGATGTATCGTGATGTATCATTACATTTTTTTTGCCTTTACAAAGCGGGGTGGGCATGGCCTGTACATTGCGCATCTGGCCCACAGGCCACTAGTTTGACAGGTCTGGCCTAAACAAAGAGAGAGAGAGAAAAAAAAAACCCCAGAATGTTATTTTGACAAATACAAAACATAAAATGAGTAAATAAAATAAGTAAAGGGCCCTGTTAATAACAACAATAAAATCCAAAAGTTGTTCATAATTTTCATGTGTAAGAAGAATGGACAAAGTTACAAAACAATAAATCATGTCAAACTTGATTAAAATGTGATTCTTGTCTCTGGCAGACCAGATATTTTAAGTTTGTCTAAGTTATTCTAAGTTTTTTTTAATAAAGCAATTGAAAACAATTGACAGAATGCAAAACCAGGCAACATTTTTAATCAGCCATCTCCATAGAAACAGTCTGTGTTTCCTCCTGAAAGAGGGAATTCCAACATTTAACCAGCAATTTAAAAAAGCATTTTCTAATTCTACCACATTACCTATATCAATGATTAGATAATCAATTTCTATAATTTATCAATGGTTTAAGTGATTTAGTATTATAATTGATTAGTATAATACGAGTGTTTAGTGCAAATAGTGTGATTACTGATTAATGTAAAAAATCAGAATTAATGTAATTTAATTGATTAGTAAAATTAGCGATTTAGTGAATTTAATTAAACAGTGTAATTAACAGTTAGTGAAATTAATTGATTAAGCTGATTGTTGCTTAGCATAATTATTTGATTAGAGAGATTATTGTAACTGATTAATTGGTGTGATATTGGCTATATTGATTACCCAAAATTGTTTCATTAAGTAATTTAATCAATGTACTATTTCAACAAACCCAACATGCCATTAAAAAAATCCAATACCAAACCACAACCTAAAGAGAAAAAAATCCCCACCAGTGAACCACAAGACTCCTGCACATGCTTTATATGCTATGAAACTCTAAAGGTAAATGAAAATTCCACCAAATGTTCTCTATGTGAAAAATACGCTCATCATGACTGCCTGGAATTACCCAAGCAAATGATTCAATTCCTAGAAACATCCAATCATGCATTCCCATATTTCTGCCCATCATGCAAGCCCAACTGGACAAACATATAGCCGTTTGAAAGAGTTGACACCACAGAAACATGAATAACATCCTTTGACACCATGGTAGCATCCCTGGACACTTTAAATGAAAGATTAACTAACCTTGAAAAAAAAGACAACCTGAAACATCCAATAGCTACAAACCAACAACTGTCCAACCTAATCCACAAAAAACCATAAATCCAAAAATAGATATACCCAATCTCATCACAGAAGCTGTCGAGTGTGTGAACGAAAACATTCAAATGCCATCTTATTTGGTCTACTAGGACATCAATAACAATGATGACATCACAATTGTCTGCAACATCATCAGTGACTATCAAGCATCAAACCATCCTCCTGATGAAATACTTTGACATTTCCCACATTGGCCCAGAGATTCTCAAAATTAGAAGATGGTCCCCATCTTCAAAAAGGGAAACCCACCAGCTAGTTGGAAATTACATACCCAATCTCTTTATGCCAGCATCACCTAAAACCCAATCTCATTTATCATCAGCTTAAGACAAAACAACCTACTCTCCAATAAAACAAATTTGGTGTTCAGAAACAAAAACTATCCTCTAATCTGCAACTCTTACACTGCAAAAAACACATTGACTACACAACTAGATCAGGGCAAAAGCAATAGATGGCAATTTCGACATAGATTTCTGTAAAGCCTGTTGATTCAGTGGTACACGATGAATTACTCCTAAAGCTAAACCTCTAGACACCTGATATACTGGATAAGAAGCATTCCTCGTCAAACAGACAACAATTGGTCAAAAATTGGGAGCTATCCTATCAAATACTGTACCTGTCAACAGTGGTGTCCCCCCAATGCAGTGTTTTAGCGACCAACTCTCTTCACTCTACATAAATACCTCTGTTTGATCATATTTAAGACAACTGCGTTCTTTTTGCTGATGTTGTAAAGCTATTCAACATCACAGAAAAATTCTACTACCCTCCAAAAAGACCTTGAATGGTCAATCAACATGGCAACTTCAAACTCTCAACAAATAAATGCTCTGTCTTACATATTGGCAAAAAAATAATAATAATCAGAAAATAAAAGTACAAGTCTGAATAGTCAAGACTTGTTGTTGATGATCCAAACTCTGTCAAGGACCTTGGAGTACTCATCTCAAAGATCTAAGTGCTAGAGCCCACTGTTAATTACATAGACAGAAAGGAATGAAAGTTAAACCTTATGCTGTGTTAGCTTTTTCTCTGGTAGATATCACACTACTAACTAGAGCATACAAAAACATTTGCTAGACCTATATTTGAAGACAGCTCATCAGTCTGGAATCGCCACATCACGTATCTGATATTGAACACAGTTGAGAAAGTCCAGAAAGTATTTCAACAAGAAGAGTTCTCTGCTCCTCTACTCATTGCAGAATATCTTATGCCACCAGACGTTGAAACTCAAGACCTAGAAAACCTAAAACTACACCGCCTTCAGTCTGATCTAACCTATAGTAATAAAATCACACATTACAATGTCCTTCCTGTAAATGAATACTTCAGCTCAACAACCATAACAATACAAGAGCAAACAATAGATACAAACTCAAGGTTAACCGCACCAAACTTGATTGCAGGAAATAACGATTTCAGCAACAGAGTGGTCAATGTTTGGAATACTCTACCTGACTCTTGGTTTCTTCCCAAAACCCCAAAAAGTTTAACTTTAGACTGTCTACTATTGACCTCACCCCTTTTCTAAGATGCCTGTAGGAGCCAGCATAAGCACACCAATCGTGCCTACCATCCCTATCCTATTGTTTCTTTTTTTTATTTTTCTTATACATATCCATTTCATGTATTCATAACTATGTTTATACTTATACCTGTAAGCGATTGTTTATACCTGTAAGCGATGTTTATACTTATACTTGTAAGCGATTGACAAATCAAATAAATAAAAATAAAATAAAATAAAAAAACACTTTTTAAAAAATCCTCAAATAAATGGTTAAGTTTTCAAAACATTTTCAACATTGAATATTAATTAATTTGGCTTTTCAAAATAAATAATCAGCTCTTTATTTTTAAGTTCAGTATTAGATCAGAACTGTCAAATATACCACGTGAAGCTGCCGTGACAATGTGAGTTTGACACCCCTGTATTAGATCATATACATTTTTTCAACAACTCTAGTTTTGAAAAATATCTGACCCATAATTTGTAGTCATTCTAATGTCTCTCATAACATTGTGCCAGAAAAGTATTACCTGATCCCTTCTGTGTATAGCTCACTAACAGCTTCAAGAGTGATTGTGTGGAATTTATTCATCACTGTTAATTGCTCTTTTCAATTGTAACTCTTGGTTATAAGCAGAAAAAAAAACTTGACTTTCATAATGATTGCTATTTTGTTTCAACTATTACATTGCCCAAATCACTATCCCAAGCCCCTTCAAGCTATGAGAGGGACTCATCATTTTTGTTTATAAAATGGCATATAGATTTTTGATATTATCCTTTTTGGTTGCGCCAAATAATTTGATACTAAATTCTGAAGGAGTTACTTTATTTGAATTAATACATTAATTTTATCTGTCTAACTAATTAGATTAACATTACATTAAACTCCCTTTAAATATGATCATAAGTAATTAATTAATTCAACTTTGGTTACCTTTTAATAAATAGTATGAAAATCTAACTGCAACTATCTACTGAATATCGACTGCAACTATGAATTGCTATCTTTTCTTATCATCACTGTACTTTTTCTGTTCTTCTTTCCTCCCTCAAGGAACTAAAAATATCAGAAAAACTGCATATTATGTGTCATTTGTGGATTAAATGCCTGGCAACTTGGATATTACTGAAGAGATTTAACGGCGTTCATGTTATGCAGACCAAAGCTCCAATGTATCCTAATGAACCTTTCCTTGTGTTCTGGAATGCACCAACTTCCCAATGTCAGCTGCGCTATGAGGTGGATTTGGATCTCAAGACTTTTCACATTGTATCAAATTCCAATGTGTCTTTAAGTGGGTCTGCTGTGACAATATTTTATCCTACTCAGTTGGGGGTCTATCCCCATATTGATGACCATGGGAATCTCTTCCATGGGATTATACCACAAAATGAAAGCATCACCAAACATCTCGATAAAACAAAATCAGATATCAACCATATGATCCCACTGAAGACATTTCATGGACTTGGAGTCATTGACTGGGAAAACTGGAGACCTCAGTGGGACAGAAACTGGGGTAGAAAAATGATTTACAGAACCAGATCTATTCAATTTGCTAAACAATTGCACCCAGAATTGTCTGAAGCTGCAATCAAGAAATTAGCTAAGCAAGAATATGAAAAAGCTGGGAAGCGTTTCATGAGAGATACACTTTTACTAGCTGAAAATATGCGACCAGATGGATATTGGGGCTACTATCTGTATCCAGACTGCTATAATTATAATTATAAAAAAAATCCTCAGCAATATACAGGCAAATGTCCAGATATTGAAATTTCACGGAATGATCAACTACTTTGGCTATGGAGAGACAGTACTGCCCTTTTTCCTTCTATATATCTTGAAATCATGTTGAAATCTAGTGCCAACGCTTTGAAATTTGTGCACCACCGCCTTAAGGAATCAATGCGCATTGCTTCTATGGCTAGGAAAGATTATGCCTTGCCTGTTTTTGTATATGCCAGACCATTCTATACATATACCTTTGAACCTTTAACAAAGGTAAGTTATTGGAGTATATAAGTCTCAGAATCAAGATCTGTGGACTACACTATATGTTTGTTTGAACTCATTTTGAATGCTTCATGAGAAAATTTCTAAAGGATCTCACTCCATCTGCTTCATACCCATTAGCATGCTTTATTTTCTTCTCTTGAACATTAGCATAAGAAAAATTCAACATGTCAGATTCTCCATGTAATCAGGAATCTTGACTAGTTAGAAACCTCAATGTTAAAGAAACCTAAGTAGGACTGTTTTACATCATTATCAACATGGCCATGGGAAAGAAATAGTCAGCAGGTGAAATCTCACATCCCTCAGGTGTTCCTTGAGCTGCGCATATGTATATGTTGACAATTGGAATAGCAATAGCGCTTAGACTTATATACTGCTTTACGGTGCTTTACAGCCCTGTCTAAGTGGTTTACAGAGTCAGCATTTTGCCCCCAACAATCTGAGTCCTCATTTTACCTACCTCAGAAGGAGGGAAGGCTGAGTCAACCTTGAGCCTGGGGTTTGATCTGCCAAATTGCAGGCAGCTGACTGACAGCAGAAGTAATTTGCAGTACTGCACTCTAACCACCGCACCACCAAGGCTCACATAGGAATGTTATTCCATCATGCAAATCTGAGTATGTATAATGTTCAACCCTATTTTCATAGTTTAATGTGCTATCTTAGGCTTGAATTACATATTGGCAAGGCTGATCTTAAATACTTTATATCTATTACACAGCAGCTAAGCCTTGTATAGACTATAGTGGCATTTTTAAAAAGTCTCTCTCTTTTACTTTTTTTCCTTCTAGTTTGGAACATTTTATTTTATTAGCAACAGCCTCCATAACAATCATTCTAAGAGAATTCCAATACCACATTTCAAAATTACTAATGCACTTACTGGTTCAGCAGTCAGGTTTTTTTGGAGATATACTTTCAGCAAAGAATTATAGGCAATTTTCTGAATATAGCACCTGAAAGTAAAGGAATTTCCACTATCCTTATAAAGTCCACATATTTGGATATTATAACTCAAGAGTCTCCTCACTTGGAAACTTTCTGGCTGAGGAATTCTGGGAGTTGAAGTGCACAAGTCTTAAAGTTGCCAAGTTAGGACAAAGCTGTTCTAACTTGAAAATCTGAAAAAGTCTCATATCTGACAAACCACACAACAATTATTTTACTGGGAGTATGCATCAATGTTGACTTTTAGCAAGGCATTTGATAGAGCTAAGAAAAAGTATTCTTTCCCAGGAAGTTAAATTTTCTTGCAGTTGGGCCAAACAGGGCTTGTGCTAAAACTGTTTTTATTATAAATACCCCCACCTCCCAAATAAGAGGTAAGGGAAATGGCTGCCAACATCTTAACTGTTTATTATCAGTGTGTGGTGCTCTATTAATTGCCTGTCTCTATTCATTGCCTTACTTTTCAGGAAGACTTGGTGACCACAATTGGTGAAACAGCGGCCATGGGGGCAGCAGGAATTGTCTTTTGGGGAAGCATGCGATATGCCCGTACTATTGTAAGTTAGTGTGGATGAACAAAATGCCCATAAGCCATATTCATTAGAATATTTGAGACCACTCCCTTCCTTTTATGTCAACATTTACAGCTTGTAATAAGTGGTCCAGGGATTGATATAGAGTTAGGGTTTTAGGGTTTCTTAGGTGATCACTGAAATAATATTCAGAAAGCGATTAAAGGAATGAAGAGATTTGTAACATTATTGTCTTAATGTTTTCACTGGCACAGAAAAATAAATGTGAAAACCACCCAAGTGTACTTTATCTAAGAAATTACATTATTTTTCTATCCTTTGTCAGTAATGAATGGACAATTGGATATCATGTTACTTGTGACACTAGTCCTAAACCCTGATCATCTCTCTCAATCAACCAGTTGATAAAAAGGATAAAGTTTCTGCCACCCCTCCAAAAAAGCATTCTCAGAGATAAAAGTAATAAACAGGAGCAGTCGGTAGTATTTGCAGGGAAGAAAAAGAAGAGACAGTGCTTAAGATCACACTCTTAACTTATTCAAGAGGTTTCCCTATGCTCTTATAGTGAAAGATCAATGGCCTGCAATAGAAAAGGCATCAAAGTTATTGCCTGCACAATTATTTTTATGATGAGAATGTGTTTATGGCTATTCACACACCAGTATATGTATTGCTAAGGCTGTAATGTGAGGTTGTGTGCATTTTTAATAAAAGGTACTTAATTAATAATAGAGACAAGATGTTGGTTATGATTTATAAAACCTTACATGCAGGGGTGGGATTCAAATTTTTTAACAAGCACTTCTTTGGGTGTGGCTAGGTGGGTGTGGCCATGTGACTGGGTGGGTGTGGCTTCTTTTTTTCTTTTTTTCTTTGCAGCAAGCCCTCCCCCCCATTTTTTTTTGCCTCTTGGGCCTCAGGGAAGCCTCCTGGGGGGCATTTTTGCTCCCAAAAAGCTTCCCTGGGGCCCAGGAAGGCAAAAAATGGTGGGCAGGAGGAGGTGTGCAGCGGAGAACATTGGTTCTCCAAACTACGCAGAATCATAACAACCGGGTTCTATAGAACCAGTCCGAACTGGTAGAATCCCACCCCTGCCTACATGGCATGGAGCTAGGCTACCTACAGAACTGTCTTCATCCCATTACATCAGCCTGTCCCACCCAGTCAGGCAGGGAAGGTATGTTACAGACTCTGGTGGGGTTTAGGAAGAGAGTATCCACCCTGTGGAATAGTCTATCCCCCAGAGGTAAGGCAGACCCACACTATGTGACCTCATGGGGAACCCAGAGGAACATGCAGCTAAGGCTGGTTGGTGCCCTGAGACCCTTTCCTTCACCTTTTAAACAGGGTTTAAAATCATCCCTGTTTCCTTTTAAAATTTTATTTTTTATATGCTGTTTTATATTTAAGCATTTTATTGTACACTACCCAGCGTTCCTCTCTCAGGAAGATCAGTGATTCAAAAATGTGATAGATAAATAAATATGTATGTGTGTGTCAGAGGTGATATTTAGCAGGTTCTGACCAGTTCTGGAGAACCGGTATTAGAAATTTTGAGTAGTTCAGAGAACCAGCAAATACCACCTCTGACTGAAGATTTTACAGTATCTTTTCCCTGCCATGCCCACCAAGCCATGCCCACAGAACTGGTAGTCAAAAAATTTGAATCCCACCACTGGTGTATGTGTGTATTTATGTGTATGTATGTATGTATGTATGTGTGTATGTATGTATGTATGTATGTACTTATGTATATGAATTTAATGACATGATTGTTTGAATATTCTACATTCAGTCTGCACCATCTGCAGCATGCTACAATCTTTTTCCCAGCAGTAGATGTGACTTTCTGAGGACAAAAGCTATTTAATTGGCATTAATGATAAGAAAAGCTGTAATGAATCAAATTTAAAATAAAGATATAATTAAATGGGCATGGAACTCTTGGTAGCTATATCATATTTTATGAATAGAAACGTGAGATTAGAAATCAAACCATTCTCTCTGATGTTTAAAAATGTGAATTTTTTAATTTCCTGATTCATGTCATTACTGAAGACTGATTGTGCATGTATGAATGAGGTAAAAGTCTAAAACCATAAAGCAGGAATGAATAATCCTAACCCAAGGCTGGTACAGGGTTTTTACTAGGATCCTTTTGTGTCCCCCTTATGTACATGGCTAAATTTATGGTACTTTTAAAATCTTTTGTGGGTAAGAGAAAAAGCAAAATGGATGCTTTAAGACTTGCAGAGAGTCAAAGCACTAATAAAATTCTTGACAAAGTCCAAGCTCACAAATTTAAGTGAACTAACAGATTAATAGTTGGAGGGGCACTGGAAAAGAGGAGAAAGGGAAAAATAGGATTATCCTGAAATTGGGTGCCTGAAATAATGCAATATCACGGTCCCCAGAAATTTCCAGTCTCCACGCAGAATGTTTGCAAGCTAACAGAAAGCTTCCAGGCAGCAAAATTGTGCTGTCTCAAAGCATCCCACTGACTTGCAAATGTTTTGTGTGGAGACTGGAAGTTTCCAGGGACCATGATCTTGCCTAGTAGAGAGGCTGGAGAGGAGACAGAGGATGGGGGGAAGATATTGTGGGGAGCATGAGGAATCTCAGGGGTTTGGGGGAGGCCTTAAGCAAGTGGCCTGTTCCATCATGAACCCCCCCCCCCCNAAGTGGCCTGTTCCATCATGAACCCCCCCCCCATGGCCTTCCCCACCCTGAGATACCTCATGTGCACTTAGTGACCTGCGCGATTAGCGAATGCATGGGCGAAAGCAGGGAGTATTCAAGTTTATTTTATATGATTCACTCCAATGACTCTTCAGGTTATGAATATAATTGGCAGGCATTCCATTACATTTGTAACTCAAGGATTATCTGTAACTCCTACATAGCTGACCATCAATCTCCAAACCAAATGTAAAATATATTGTGATGACCCAGGGTGGGATACAAAATAAACACCATCACAGAAAACAGGTGAAACCCCTTTTATTCCTTCACTTTACTTCCAAGCTCCAAATATTCTTGACGGAAGCCCAAAACCTCCCACACAAACAGTTACAAGAAGAAGGAAAAAAGCAACAACCAAGGCAAGATAAGGGATGGAGGACATCCAAAGATAACACACACTGGGAAGGACGCAAAACTCAGAGAGGAACCATCAACAAGAGATAATTCCACGCTTTGTTTCCAGCGTTCGCCCATATGCAGGTCCATACTCTTATGCAGATCTCACACTTGAAACCCATGAAGAGGATCAAGGTCCTCTCCTTCCGAGTAGACCATGTCTCTTCCTTATCCACTCTTCCCTGCATGCCCTAGGATGGATAGGGGATGGGCCTAGGTCCTCCTCTGACTGCTCAGCCAGCCTCTGCCCTTCCCCAGCCTCCTCCAAAACCTCTGGAGCCACACTTCCTCTCCCTGTCGGCTGTTCTTCCTCTCCCTCAGAGTCAGTCTCCACCAGGGGCATGACACATATATGCCTATCACAAGCTAGATGTTATATTAGGTTTGCTACCAAGAACTTCTTTAAGTAATTTTCAACTTACAACCATTAATTTAGCGACTGTTCAGAATTAGAACAGCATTGAAAAAAGTGACTTATAATTGATCTTGAGACTAATGTCAGTTGCAGCATACCCACGGTCATGTGATCAAAATTTGGGCACTTGGCAACAGGTTTGTATTTACAATGATTGCGGCATCTCTGGGTCATGTGATCACAATTTGTTGCCTTCTTACCTGGGTTCTGACAAGCAAAGTCAATGGGGGTGGCAGATTTCATTAATGACCATGTGATTCACTTAACAACTGCAGTGATTTGCTTAAACATAGCAAAAAAAACCCATACATTTTGCATGGATCACTTAACAACCATGAAAAACCTGATCCCAGTTGTGGCTGTAAGTTGAGGACTACTTCTATATCAATACTGTGACTTTATTTAGGAATTACAGCATAGAAGGGAAAGATTAACATCTATGAGATTTTTTTGGCAATATATGAATATGGATGAAAAATGTGCAATCCATGGATTCTATGCAATATTCCATATTGCAATATTATGTAATCTGCGCTCATGCAAAAGGGCTGCATTAGAATAGAATAGAATAGAATAGAATAGGGAATATAGAATGGAAGAAGAGAAGAGAAGAGAAGAGAAGAAAAGAGTATATAGAATGGAATGGAATGGAATGGAATAGAATAGAAATATAGAATGGAAGAAGAGAAGAGAAGAGAGTATATAGAATGGAATGGAATGGAATAGAATAGAATAGAATAGAAATATAGAATGGAAGAAGAGAAGAGAGTATATAGAATGGAATGGAATGGAATGGAATAGAATAGAATAGAATAGGAATATAGAATGGAAGAAGAGAAGAGAAGAAAAGAGAGGATATAGAATGGAATGGAATGGAATGGAATAGAACAGAATAGAATTGAATTGAATAACAAGGGTTGGAAGGGACCTTGGAGGTCTTCTTGTCCAACCCCCTGCCTAGGCAGGAAACCCTACACTACTTCAGAGAAATGGTTATCCAGTCTCTTTTTACAAACTTCCAGTGTTGGAGAATTCACAACATCTGGAGGCAGGTTGTTCCACTAACATCGGGGAACTAATTGAAATCAATTTGCCAAACCTATGCAAATTAAAACATACTCAGTCCTACCAATAAAATCCCCAAATTTCCCAGGAGGCTCAAAATCAGTTATGAAAATGGTTACAGTTCTACTACATGCAATCATTTTCTGCATATGTATTTCTGCTTATAAATTTGTATCCCAGCAGTTATCAAACTTGCTATTACCTCTTTTTTTGTCAGACTTTAAATGAAAGGAGAAAGGAGCCAGTTCCCTTGGAGACAAATGGGTTGGATGGAAGTGGATCTTGACTGGAACTACCAGAATCTAGTTTTATGTTTTTCAAACTCATACTTAGTTCCAAGGGGGTTAGAATTTAATAATAGCAAAGCAAGACTAACATTTCAGGATTGTTATGAATATGACAGAATGCTTTTTTGGATCTTCTGAACAATTATCAACGGAGGTCTTAAGCTACAAAGTATGGCCAATTCTCAGGATATAAACTCCAGTGAAATCAATTGCACTAATTCCTGAGTAAGTATATTTTATATTCTATAGTAATGTAAAAATCAATTATCATTCTTTGTTTTATTTTAGGAGAGCTGTCAAAGAGTGAAAGACTACATAAATGGTCCATTTGGACATTATATCATTAATGTGACTTCTGCAGCCAAGATTTGCAGCAATTTCATTTGCGAGAAAAAGGGAAGGTGTGTTCGTAAACATAGTGATTCAAATGCCTTTTTACACTTGTTTCCTGAAAATTTTAGGATCATGGTACATGCCAATGCAACACACAAGGAAGCGATTGTGAAAGGAAAACTGGAGTTGGAGAATTTGAGGTATTTAAGAAAGAATTTTGTGTGTCAGTGTTATCAAGGCTGGAAAGGACTATATTGTGAAGACCATTATAAAAAAGAAGAAAATTAAATATTTGGAAATTAAATGCATTGAAGAGTCTTTTATTTATTCCCAAATAAAACAAAATTGTCACACAGATCACAAGACAAAGAAATCCAATTTTGATTTGAGGGCAATTCTATTACTGAAGACATACAAATAGGAACAACTTTTAAGTTTCTAAGAAAATAAGATGCTGTAATTAAAAATGAAGGAAAAAAGGATGCAGGTGGTAATGTAATGTGCTTTGGAAGGAAAGATAGACATGACTGGGTTTCTGATCTTGGGCCTACCTAAGTAAGACCTTTGCTTCCTTTTTTCCTGCATTCCACTTGGAATGGTCTTTGCTTCCATCTAATACTTCTTCTTCAGAGTCTCCAAAACTGAATTCTTGTTACAATTGCAGCCACATTTTTTGCTTCTACCATCCCCCCACTTTTCTCTCTCTAAATATTATTGTCTGGATGAAAAGTTCCTGGGAATTTGAAAGCTCACAATCATTTGTTAATCTTTAGTACAGGAGTATCAAACTCTATTTCATTGAGGGCCGCATCAGGGTTGTGTTGGAACTTGGGGGGATGGGGTGGGTATTGCTAGGGTGGGTGTGGCCATCTCAACGTCACTTGTGTCGAGGGTGGAGCTGATGTCGCAGCAGTACAGCAAGCGATCTTGAAGCTCCAAGATCGCTGTTGATATCTCCGTTGCAGATGGTCCCATCGGACCTAAACCATCCCATGGAGAAGTGACTGAGAAGGGCACATCCTGTTGATCCCAGGGACATCACAAAGTCCCTAGTAGACCCAGGGGGAAGCCCTTTTTTCCCCACAGCAGAGAGGCAGCCATTAAAGCTGCTGAAGCTGGAGCAGCTCTGGAACGGAAGAAAGCTGGAAAAAAAGTGTGTCAGTTTGGTGATATAAATTCCTACTTACTATTTTTTGCAGAGAACACCCTAAAAGACTAAAAGTAAAATTTAAAAGTGAAGATAAAAGTGATTAAGCAGCAAGATTAAGCACAAATTAAACCTGAAAGTTTTTTTTCCCTTTTAATTGGAACTTGGATTTTTGTAAAAGCTTCTCAATTCTTAAACTGGACTGGTCTTACTTTTTACTTTTTATTTTTATTCAAATAACTCCTTGGACAAGATTTTTTTTCTCTTCTTTTTAACAACTTTAGTTTTTTTTTTTCATTTATTCCTGGCTTAAATATTAGAGGGAAAGGGAAGAGAAATGAGTAACACTTCCACTTGGAGGCTTGGATACATTGTTTTTCTTTCTTACTTGTGGATACATTTGGTGTTATATTTAAAGGCCCTGTCACATCGGCCGACAGATGCAAAAAGTATGTAAAAAAGACACAGTGGACGAGAAAATGTTCCATCCGTTGTTATCTGCTCTCAAAAGTGCCCCAAATTTGCGTAAACAGAGCAGACAACAACGGAAAGGAATGGACGTGGGGAGGATGTAGCAAGGATGTTAAGTGGATGCTCAACAGAAGCCTAGCGGACGGAAGCGGATGGAAGTGGATGGCACGTCCGCAGGGCTTCCGGGGGAGCACAGCGAAGTGGACGCGCAGCGGAAGGAATGGATGCAGAGCGAATGCTGAGCGGATGATGCGGATGCATCACGGATGCCTAGCGGATGCATAACGGATGCCTAGCGGATGCAAAGCATTCACTGCACATGCGGAGAGGATGCATTGCGTCAGCCCCGCGGATATAAAAGGATGCAGCTCGCAAGCAGGTCACCATTCAGATGAAAGACCTGCTGCCAGGAACACATCTCCAGCCAAGAACCATGGGGAAAGAAGAGGAATGCCTGTGCCATCTTCTGCCAGCCCTGGCAAGAAGACAGGTCCACCAATCCCACCCCGGCGCCGACTCTGCTTCGCTGGGGCTTCTTGCTGCTCGGGCTACTCTGCTTGCGTGCTGGGGTCCTGCTGATGCTGCTCCTGCGTGCTGGTGCCTCTGCTGGTGTTACTCGCTGGTGCTGCTCTGGTGCTGGTGCTTCTGCTGTGGCTTACTCTGCTCTGTACGCTCCTGTCCTGCTGTGCTGCTGATGCTCCTGGTGCTGCTGGTCCTGCTGGTGCGCTGGGTCTCTGCTGGTGCTGCTTTTGCTGCTACTGTTGGTTGCTTGCTGGTGGTGGTAGTGGTGGACAGCCCCGAGATCCTCCAAAGCCCTACGGAATGAGCGGGCCAGAAGGCCCTGGCCAGAGGGAGGAAGAGGGCAATCGCTGTGATAGGGAGGAGACAGTAACTGCCATCGAAAAGAACATGAAGGATAGGTGCTCATGGCTGAGGGAGAATGAATACCTCTGGCGGAAGGGACACAGGCTTCTATCGAGACCACCAAAATGCGAAGCAGAGCAGCTTGGAGTAGAGAAGGTGGAGAGCCTGGGCCTACATTTCAGAGGGGTACCTCCTTGGGTGGTTGGAAGCCACATGCACACCTGGTATGGGAAGCTCGCACCTAAGAAGTCTGGCCAGGCCTGCCGGTCAAGCTGCACGACGGAGACCTACGTTGATGGCCAAGTCGAGCCTTCTTGGAGGTTGAGGTCCGCCATCGAGGAGCAGCCCCCCTGTCAACTCTCTCTACTCAGGCCAGCCCACAAGAGTGGCCAAGAATCCTACGCTCCTGTGTCCAGTGCAGGTATCTGTGGAGTGCCCACAGCCGAGACCCCTCCCGACAGCTGCACCTCCCCGTGGCGGGAGCACGTGGAGGACCCCCTGATGCAGTTGCGAGCAAGGAAGAGGGTGCTGACACCAAGACGCAAAACCCACCCCACCCCAGCTCCACCTCCAAAAAGCAGGCAGAGAGCTGGACCGGAGGACAGAGCCACAACTGTCCTTGCTGGAAGATCCAGGGACACCATCAAAAGCAGCGTAGATCTTCCTCTCTCAGCTGGTACATCACTGACATATCCACTCCTCAAACGCAAGCCCTTCCTCCCTTATGTCAACCAGAACCCTCATCGGACATGTCAAATCCCAGTACCAGGTGATCAAGGGAGGATCACCAGGTCTTCTGCACATCCCTCCAGGCCCATTGCTGAACCTGCCTCCGATCCAGTCCAGGTCTGCTCCTCCACCTCCAGGCGTATTGTCACAGCCCTTCCACGGCTTTCAACAGCCCCTCACACTACGGCAGAGGCTACACTACCACGGACTTCCCATAGCACAAGCAGACCCTGTCCCAGTTCCAGCTCAGGTTCATCGCAACGCCACAGAGCCACACCTCGCCAGCTTGGCAGACTCGACAGCCCCACTACACTACTCCTTCCTCCACCCCACAGCCAAGCTTCCTCAATGGGACTAACATCTGTCATCGTCTTGTGCCTCACATCACACAGGTACTTGATGAAGGGCCTCTCAACTCACGGACTGAGTCAACTCTCTGAGAGCTTCCTGAACACACCATCCCCCTGTTGTACTCCTGGGTCCAAGCACCCCAATGGCGCCTCAGACCAGCAACCCAAGCCACAACCACCTCCACAGTCTCCTGGCGTCGTTGACATGCTGAGAACCATGGACATGACTCAGAGTGAACTGAGAATAGTGCTCAGAGACTGAGTTTTACCTTGTTCACTTTATCTTTGCTTAGACACTTTATCTTGGTCATTTTGCTTTTTTAAAAAGTCATACAGTTTACTTAAGACAGTTAATAAAGATTATCTTTGCTTAACACACTAATTCAGTTTACTTGGTTCATTTTGCTTATCTTATATAAAGTCATAAAGGTTACTAAGAAAGTTAATAAAGGTTATCTTTGCTTGGAGAACACTTGTTCATTTTTTACTTAATAAAAGTCGGTTGGTGAAAACCTTGAACAAATGTTAAGCTTTGCATGCTTGTGGATAGTCATAAGGATAGTTGTGGGATAGATAAGCGATAGTTTGTAGGATAGATAAACCTCCAGTGCAAGCATAGTTGGGAGTGTATGGTACACCCTCCCACGTGCCACACATATGAACTTTATCAATCAATAACAATTTTAATTCATTGATCACACATTCAAAATAAACAAAGACTCTTTATAAATGCCTCTATTCATTGTAGGACACTCAACATACATTGGCATAATATAGATAAGACATAAGTATCTTCTCCCTTCATGTAAGCTCTGTTGGGGCCTTGTACATCACACGTGTCTATCAGGTTACATCCTTGCCTCCATTCCACCCAGGCTCCAATGTCCCCATTGCCTTGTTTGGAGGTCATGAGCCTGTTCTGCCAACACCTGGTGCTGGTATGGGTGCACATGAGATTGTGCAGGATGCAGCAAGCTTCATGGATGCTCCTCACAGGTATGGTGTCTCATGCTGCTATGGTTTGGTGGAGAAGTATCTTGGATAACCTGTTTGCCAGGTCAATTGGCAAAGGTGATTTCTACCAACCGCAGACTCTTGCCCTGACAAGCCTGTAGTTGAGATCCTCTCTTCCACGGGTGAGGTATTTGGAGTGTAGGGCTTCATGAGGTAGGCTTCCTTGAGGAAGACAGAGCCATCACACATGATTGAAGTAGGGGCACACTTGGTGTGTCATTCGGGCTATGGCGGGTCTGGAATCTGGAAAACCCATGCATTGAGGTTGCATTCCAGCCCACTCCTTATCGAGCGCATCTATAGCATAAATTGCTATACCGTGGGCACAACTGACACATAGACCCGCGTTGCTTGAAGCATTGATGTAGATGAACTTCGTAGTCAAGCATACAACCATGGCAAAGCTATACAGGAGCATGATACATGAAGAAGCCCTTGTAGTTTGAAATAAGCGGGACCCTGGTTGGCTGGCGAGCTTTGCAAGGCCACGTGCACTCACTCCCATCATATGGCTCCAACGGTAGTGGGGGAAAGTCCACCTCTGATATACCCTCCTTCTTGCAACTTTTCCTCCAGCATCCGCTGTTCAGGTGGTTGGCGGCCACCTGGAGGAGCTCCTCCATTGTATCTCTTTTGATCGATGGCTGCCACCAACGATCGCACCTCGATCACAACTCCTGACTCTGGCATCGCCTCGCCACCTTGCTCTACGCTGAGATTGCTCCCTGCCTGCGTGGCACCTCAGTGCATAGTTCTTTTATGTGCTATTCAGCAGGCGTAGCAGCAGCCACCGTGACGCCAGTGCCTTCAAGTCCAGGGTCCAGGTTGTGGATGAAGTTGGTGCTCTCTGACGGTTGGTCAACCTGGCGTCTCAATGTCACAAGTCTCACAAACATGGCTATGGCACATCCTCATGAAGTGGATGGAAATGGCACAGGGTTCTTACGATTCTCACAGCTCCACCATCGACTCGGGTCATACGAGTCCAAAACATCCCATTCTTCTCACCGATCCATCCTCAGACCACATAGCTCTTGGCATGTCCTCTTCTTCTTCTTGTGTATAAAAAGGTGAAACAGTCTGAACACCCAGTGGTTTGGTTCTGGTGGTTCACTGAATGATCCGGCGAGCTCACCATAGCGGAACTGTGTCAAATGATCCAGCGTGAGAGAACCAATGGATGATGTTGGAAGACCAAGACCAAAGGGTGGTCTGTAGCACCATAGGCGTCTGGACTCATACTGAGATCCAGGTGATTTTCCCTCCCCCTTTTTTATAGGGAAAATATCGGTTAGTCCGCCTCTACAGGTGTCCATTCTCACAATACTCTAGACATATGCTGACATTCTAAATTCCCGAATCCAGATACAAACGTTGTCCATTTTTATCCCTTTATATTGTGAGATGCATACGCTTACATCTCTCTTCTATTTCCGTGCTACTGAATGCTGTGTGGGACATTCCCATGTACTTTTTTTCCTCCCTCTATTCCGTTTCAGCTGCAGCAGATGTGAGTTGAGGAGGACAGCATACTCCAGAGGATGCAAGAGAGGATACAGTGGACTGCTCTCTAACGGAGCTGCCAACTATATAAAACCGGATCACTTAGATCATGTTGTGTGCACGCCGATATATGTCTATCACTGTGGAATGACTACCAATCGTACGCAGCCTGGAAAGCTCATGCCTGTTCAAAAAGTTTTTAGTGCAGCTCAAAACTTCTTGCACAGATGAAATCTCAGTGGACAGATGCTCCAGGGATAGAGCGTATGAAACACGTATGCAGTGAGTACACAACGGATGCATAGCATTTTCCAGCGGATCGCAAGCTTTTTTTTAACGTTTTACATCCTCTTTGCATCCGTTGGTGTAGTGGGACAGGGGCTTTAGGCAAATGCCTAAACTAAAGTCTGGCCTACAATGAGTTCAGTTCCATGCAAATGGGACTCAATTTTTTTTACATTGTTAAGTAATTTTTGTTTTGCATTGATACATTTGAAGCATTATTTACATGTAAACTTGAATGCTGTCTCAGTCACCAAAATAATTTTAAATAACTTTCATAGGAGGATTCAAACAAGGAAATGACAAAAGCCAAAAATATATCCCACTATTTATCATGACTACTTTCCAGTGTGTTAGATGTTATATTTAATGTTATAACATTCCATTACAGTCTTTTAAAATGATCATTTATTAGAAGAGTGAAGCATGCTTCCGAATTTTGTGCATGATATGCATCTATCTTCAGCATATACTTAATCAATTGGATATGTTTTACTAAAACAACTTTTTCTAATGCAAATAATAATAATAAT
Source organism: Laticauda laticaudata (assembly GCA_004320025.1). NCBI lineage: Eukaryota > Metazoa > Chordata > Lepidosauria > Squamata > Elapidae > Laticauda > Laticauda laticaudata. The sequence goes on from BHFT01000523.1 coordinate 37,559, forward strand.
AATGATGATGATGATGATGATGATGATGATGATGATGATGATAAATAATGCTGGAAGAATTTATGAATAGTACACCTTTTGCTAATTCTTTTTTGTTAGTTGATTTTTTTTAATGTGGGGATGCTCTAAACAAGTATGAACATATATTTTAATTCATAGCCACATTTCCAAAGAAATATATTTTTTTATGTTTTTTGTACCTCCAAGAATAAAATTAGGGTGTCTAAAAATCTCTATGTGCTAAAGTAATTAAAGAAATAAACATTGTCCACATAGCTTTATATATAAACAATTGAGAACTTTCATGATTTTGGAGAGTTTAGTGTAAAACTTATTATTTATTATGCTCTCTTGCTCTCTCTTTTTCGCATGCATTTCATACACTTTTATAAAACAGATTTACCAAAAATCTGGTCCTGTGATATTATTGCATTCAATCATCTTTTCTTTAGATGTTTTCATAATCATCCATACCTGCTGTTTCGCCTTCTGTGAACAAACTTTTATATGCTTATCATTTGTGTGTTTCATTCATAACAATGTCTGATGTTTTTTCTTGTTTCTTAGTACCAAATGAGAGATACAAAATGTTTTTGTTTTAAATCAGGGGTGTACCATCTGTAGCTCTCCAAATATTGTAAATTGAGATGTAGGAAAGGAAAGCCAAGAATAGTTTCTCACAATTGTAGTCTCACAGTCTTCCAGTGAATTGAGATCAGGACTACATGACTTACTCATGTTCTGCTGTAATTTAAAATAAGGCCAGAATCATTTTGAAGATGAAATTGATGACCTTTTTCCTTAAAACTGCTGGTGGGATCTCTTTTCAGTTTCATATGGAGCAGTGTTCTTCAGAAAACTTTTCACCTTGGCATTGTAGTCATCTGTGTTCAGGATAACTGCATTTTTTTTAATCAGCCGGCAAAATAGTGATGTTCAGGTCATTTCTGACTGGTAGTTGATGTCACTTCTTTACTTGAGCAGTGAATTCTTGAACTGTGAGGCTGGAAGGAGGTGTTTTGGCACTGGCAAGGGCTGCAGATACTTCACCCTTAATTGCTCTGCTTCTGGTTCTGCCAGTTTGTTGTTCCTGATGGCTGACTTTGTAACTATTACTAATTAGTCTGGTGTTAATGCAAAATTCAGTCCTTTGGATAAAACATTCTTTTCTGTTTGACTAAACTCTCTGTGAGTCAGATTTCTCACCCATCGGTTAGTTCTCTGAGATATGTCACTGTTGTTAGGAATGTAAGCCACCTAACTGTTACTTGGGCTGGAAATATATAAATTAAGATAGATATTTTAATACTGTCTCTTTAAGGGAATGCTAAAATTGTAATTGGATGTGGTTACTCAAACGGCCATAAGATGGAGCCAGAAACCTGGGTTGTTTAGTCTCAGGAAGTCTCAGAAGAGAGTGTGAGTGTGTCTCTGTTTCCTTCTGTTGGAAGAATTTTGCCATTCCTCCTAAAGACTGTGACTGATTGTTGATGTAAATCTGTTACTGAACTGTTTTTGATCCTGGACTTTGATACTGGAATTATCCCTGGAATGAACACTGACTGATTTACCTGTGAATGACTTGGATTGTGTGTGGACTTTGCTTAAACGTTTATTGGAAGTGAAAACCTACATTTTTACTGTACAGTGTATCTGTGTGCTATTTGTGTATTATTCAAACACTACTCTCACTATGTCTCCCTGTATGCGCTCATTCTCCTAATGGAGAATAACCTCAACAACTGTCCTCTCTCATCAGGGTTGGGTCTTCGATTTAGTGTGTTTTTCATGTCTAAACTGTAAGGTAGGAAACTTTCTGTTGTCCTTTGTTCTTGTGTTGTACTAGTTCTGCATTCTTTGTAAATTGTGTGACCTCCTCCAATATGTCTATTGGTAGAAGTGTTTTAAATTCTTGAAGTCTGTGTTCCTCTCTCTTCCAAAAACTCAATGGTAAAATTAATCCATCTTATTCTTTCATTGAGAAGCTGGAGTTGTGCTTTCTGCAGGATGTTTTCTGCACTGTGTCCTTTCACTCTTGATACAAGATTTTGGGGATGAGTTTGTGTGGTGAGTTTGTGTGGTTTGCATCTCAAATTAAAGTACAAATGATTCTTGTAGTATGCAAGTTTTCTAGAAATCCATTTGTCTTTCCACATAATTCAGAGGGTGTTCACCACAAAGTGCATGCCTAAATGTTTGTGGAGATTGTCAATCATGCAGTTCATGGTTGCTTTTCAAAAGGTAACTGAACTTTCCTGGCTTTTTTTTTTTTTGAAAACATTTTACTTCTTATCCAAGAAGCTTCTTCAGTTTTGACTGAATAGTAGGAAAGAGGAGAATTTATACTCTTTGCAGTCATCTGCTCATTAGCATTCTGAAGGCCAGTTGCTCACTCTCTGAGAGACTTTGAGGCTATTTGAGGATTTATCTATGCCCTCAGGGTCACCTGAATCACAGTGCAAATGGGTGTGGAACCTTCTTGGGACTGCTGAAAGGACTGTGTTGTAGACAGGAGACAGCTGGTGCTGTTGAGAGGCAGCTGTTCAATTTTAACATAGATTGATCCCTCTTTCAAACTAATGGTCTTCTCCATCCAAAATGTGAACTTTGCGGTTTTCAAAAAATTGTGTGTGTGTGTGTTTGTGTGTGTGTCAGAGGTGGTATTCAGCAGGTTCTGACCAGTTCTGGAGAACCGGTAATGGAAATTTTGAATAGTTCAGAGAATCGGTGGTAACCTTCCCCCAGGAATGGGAAGGGAATGGAGATTTTACAGTATCCTTCCCCTGCCACACCCACCAAGCCACGTCATGCCCACTAAACCATGCCACACCCACCAAGCCATGCCCACAGAACTGTTCGAAAAAAAAATTCCCATCACTGGTGTGTGTGTGTGTATGTGTGTGTCTGTGTGTCTGTGTGTCTGTGGGAAAGAGAGAGAGAGAGAGAGTGAGAGAGTGAGAGAGAGAGTATAGAAGAGCCAATTTAAAGACAGATACAGGATAGATAGATAGATAGATAGATAGATAGATAGATAGATAGATAGATAGATGATAGATAGATTGATGGATTGATGGATACATACGTATCAAACTAAAATTACACAGCTTGCTTCAGTTTTTTCCAAGCTGTAGTTTAAGCCCCTATCACACTGCACCAACGGATGGAAAGAGGATGTAAAATGAAGAAAAACACTTGCCATCCCTTGGTGAACGCAATGCTTCTGTTTTGTACTCACTGCATACGTTTTGCTTCCTCTTTATCCGTTCCAGCATCCCGTCTTTGATTTCATCCGCTCAGAGGGTTTTGAGCTGCTCAAACTTTTGCGCGGAAATGTATCCGATTCGTCCATTCTGCATCTGCTAGGTATCCGCTAGGCATCCCTCTGCATCCGTTACGCATCCGCTAATCCGCTAGGCATCCGCTACACATCCGCCACAACTCAATCTGCTCCAGCGGTAAATGGATGCAGGGAGGATGCGGAACGGATGCAGAACGGATGCAAAACAGAAATGAAACGGATGCAGCTCGCAAAGAAAGCATTTAAAATGGAAAAAACAGTTCGCAGAGGGGACTCATCTCGGATATTAAGGATGTCTAGAGGATGCCTAGAGGATGCAAAGGGACACAAGCGGAAAACCTATACTGCCGATAAAAAGGGGAGCAACTTCTGATCTCACTTTCAGCCCAGCAGCCCAGCTGTGCAGACCGCTGCAGCCTTCATCTGCCTCTTGCTCTTCCACAGCATCCAGTCATGTCCACCATGATCGTAACAAAGTCCTTTTGGCAGCCACCATCGTTCTGCAACAGTGCGAAGCCATCTACAGGCTCTTGTGAACACTCTACTACGGGAAGAAAAAGAGGCGGCCAAGAAGCATCTGGGTCCGAAGATGGATCAGGAGAAGAGCAGAGTACGGACTGTACAACAAGCTGATGGGTGAGCTCAGGAACGAAGACACTCGTGCATTCCAAAACTTCATGGACGATGCCTCCAGCCATTGTTTGACGAAGTTGTGCAGCGGCTGACACCCAGGTTGACCAAGACAAACACAACTTCCGGCCCAGCCTGGAACCTGGGCTCAAGGTGGCACTGACTCTGCGCCACCTGGCCTCAGGACCACCTACAAGAGCATGCAGTATGGCTGGAGGGTGCCAAACAACACCTCAGCATTGTGGTCAGAGAAGGGTGCAGGCCATCATCGAAGAATACATGGAGGAGCTCTCCAGTGCCCTAACAATGAAGAATGATGGAAGAAAGTTGCAGAGCAGTGGTATCAGAGGTGGAACTTCCCCCACACCGTTGGAGCCATAGATGGCAAGCCAGTGGCCTGCAAAGCTCCAGCCAAGTTGGGTCCACTTATTTCAACTACAAGGGCTTCTTCAGCATCATCCTCTTCGCCATGGTCGATCTGACTACAAGTTTCATGTATATCGATGCTTCAGGCAATAGGTCAGCTTCAGATGCCCAGGTATACAATGCCAGTGACCTCAAGGAGGGGCTGGAATGCAACCTCATCTGGGCTTCCCAGATCCAGACCCCCTTCAACGACACGCAAGATGTGCCCTACTTCATCATGGGGATTGATGCCTTTCCCTCCCAGAAACTACCTCATGTAGCCCTACACCTCCAGACTCCTCACCCCTGAAGAGACGATCTTCAACTACAGGCTGTCCAGGGCAAGGGGTGGTGGAGAATGCCTTTGGCATCCTGGCAAACAGGTTCCAGCTACTTCTCACCACCATGCAGCATCGCCCAGAGACCGTTGAGGAGGATCGTGGAAGCTTTCTGCACCTGCACAATTCATGCGCACCCGCTACCCAGTGATGTTAGAACAGGCTCATGGACCTCCACAAGGCAATGGGGACATGGAGCCTGGGGAATGGAGGCAAGGGCAAAACCTGATAGACACTTAGGATGTGCAAGGCCCCAACAGAGCCTCACGTGAAGGAAGAAGCAGCTCAACCTCCTGAAACACTGGTGCAACTCCCCAGCTGGAAGCAGAGGAGTGGCAAGACCAGATGATAGATGCTTAAATGATTGCTTCCTTCAGCCTGTCTCATCACACCGATGGGATTGGCTATGTATGTTGGTGGCGCCGACAATGAACAGGGCAATAAAGAGTTGTGTTTATGTTGACATGTGTGGATCAATGATTACATTAGTATTGATAATGAAGGGCCATAGGTGTGGCACCTGGGAGGGTGACCATACAGTCCCACAATGCTTGCGCACTGTGAGGTTTATCTATCCCACAGCTATTACCCCTCCCAAAGGTATCCCTGCTCATTCCACAGGTATCCCTGCCCATCCCACTGCTATTACCCATCCAAAGGTATCCCTGCCCATCCCACTGCTATCTTAACCCATCCCACAGATATTCCTAACCCATCCCACAGCTATTACCCATCCCAAAGGTATCCCTGCCCACCCCACTGCTATTTAACCCATCCCAAAGCATGCAAAGGCGTAACCATTTCTCAAGTTTCCACCAAGACTTTATTAAAAAAAAGAAATGAAGCAAGTGTGTGAATCAAAGATAGACTTTATTAACAACAAGCTGTAAAAGAAAAATGACCCAAGTCAAGTGTCCAAATTAAAGTCTACAGGTAGCCACCAGTCTCTGGCACTCTTCTTGGTCACTTGGAGGTGTGCCCAGGCTTCAGGGGTGAAGGGTCCAGGTGCTGTGGAGGTGGCTGCTGCTGGAGTGCTGGTCTGAAAGCCCCACTGGGGTGCCTGGCCCGAGAGGACAACAGGCAGGCGATGTGTTGAGAAAGCTCTTGGACAGCTGGCTCAGACCCGTGATGTTGAGAGCCCTTCCTCCATGCCATGGGGTGTCACCTCAGTACCGGGACAGATGTACTGAGGCCGGGCTTGGCTGTGGGTGGGAGGAAGGAGCAGTGTAGTGGGCTGTCTGGTCTGCAGCTGGGTGAGGACTGCGTTGTTGGCATCGGTGCGCGTGGGTGGCATCAGTGTCTGTGTGCATCGTTGTCATCGGTGGCATCAGTGTCATGGGGGCATCGTTGTCATCGGTGCATTAGTGTCTAGGGGTGGCATCGGTGGCATCAGTGGAAACCGGTGGCAACGGTGTCGTTCGATGACTCTGTGCCTGGACTGGGAAGGGCTGCTGCCTGTGCTGCTGGACCTCCTGGTAGCCATAGCCCTGGTAGGTGAGGGCCTGTGAAAAGCCTGGAATGGAGGACATCACCTGGTGGGAGCAGACCTGGACGGGTGGGAGCAGGTTCCTCTTGGTCTGGAGGGTTGTGAAGCAGCTCGGTGATCCGCGTCCTTCACCACCTGGTACTGGGGTTCCGCCATGTCCTTGAGGGTCTGGTTGCCATAGGGTGAGGAAGGGCTTGCGGTTGGAGATGAGGAGTCTCGTTGTGGACCAGCTGAGAGAGGAGATCTATGCTGCTCCGGATGGTGTCCCTGATCTCCAGCAGGACAGTGTGGCTCTGCCACTCCGGTCTGGCTCTCTGCCTTTCTGTGGAGGTGGAACTGGGGGTGGATGCGGGTAGGGCTGTGGAATGTGCCGTCTCCTTTCTCCCACCGCACCAGGGAGTCCTCCACGCGCTCCACCAGGTTACAATAGCTGTCCGCGGGGTTCTACCGCCCATGGCACGCTCTACAGAAACCTGCCTGGAGACAGGAACTGACTCTCGCCCGGGAAGAGGGACTGGCTCTCAGCAGGCTGCCGGAGAGAGAGGGTAGTTTGAGAGGGGCTGCTGGTCTCCTCGGTGGCGGATCTCACCCTCCAGGAAGCTGCACCTGGCCATGCCGTAGTCTCTCTGTCCGTCCTCCCCGCGTCCATTCCTTTCCATGTTATCCACTCTGGTTATGCAAATTTTTGCCCCTTTGAGAGTGGGCGTAACAACGGATGGAACATTTTTCTCGTCCCTTGTGTCCTTTTTACTAACGTTTTGCATCCGTTGGGCAGTGTGACAGGGCCTTTACTGTTTAAACAATGGCTGAGTCTAGAACATAACAAGCCGTATGCCCAGTCTTATCAGTCTGTTCCTTCAGGAACTGAAAGTTGACCAGTTTCATTCACTGAATCTGACAAAGTCTCAAAAATGAAAAAAATGGAAAAAAATTCAAACTGATATAATCTTTCAACTCTAGTTGGAAATATGTCCCAGGAACTCAATTCACTTTTTAGAAATGCTTTGAACTATGAGTCTGGCACATAACAGAATTGCAATGAATATTGTAAGATAGTAATGGCTAGTTTAAACCAAGGCATTTACGTGGGACTCACTTCAGTCAAATAGAGATTTAGCACAAACTTCCAGTTTTTCTTGTTGCCCTGAGTCACCCTATAATGACATGTTTTTTGGAAAGCAGACCAAAAACGTTTTGACATTTTGCTTCTCTCTGCATGGAATAACTTGCATACTGATGGCACACTTGAAGGTAATCATAATTATATTTTCTCATCTAAAATGTTTTGATCATTCTTTTTGGAAGAAACTGAAATGTCTTGACATTTATGATATTTATTTTGTTTGCCTAATATAACTTCAGTGCCAACTGCTGACATATAAACTGCTGGATGAACTAAATTAATTTGACTATGTGAAGACTGCCATTTCTTGGTAATGCATAATTAATCCAAATATTTCTTTAGAATTGCAACATGAATGCAATTTAATCTTTATGAGGGATTATATTCCTAAATCCTAAGGGCATTCTAATAGAACTGCAAAAGTTCTATGCTTTTCCATGCTAATGCACCTTCCAAAGTGTATACCTCCTGCCCAATGAATTAGACATTTAAATTAGATATACTCTTGTGGATTAATATTATTTTTAATAAGTAATATCTTTTAACTTCTGCTTTAGAAAAAATATTAGATAATTTCAAAACCTGTAAACTGTAACCCTAGAAAGTACATTTTCTCTGTACATAATTTTTGTGATTTGTCATGAAAAATTTACAAATGGAAACAAACATTAAAATGTAGAATTAAAACTATCTGCCCGACAGGAATAATTTCCAATTTGGGCTTTTCATCCAATTGTTTCTTCTCATTAGAAATTCTATTTTACTGTCTCTGCACTTTCCATTTTTCTTTCTTAACGTTCTGTGGCTACCCACTGTGGTAAATTCTCATTAATCCTTATTTTGTCTTGCCTCATTAGATTTTTCTATTTGTGTTTCTACACATTTTGCAAGCTACACCCCACCACACACACACTCATTTCACCGTTGCCTCATTTTGGCTCCATTCTGATTGTTCTTCATAACCTGAAATCATTATTAGAGGAAATGATTAATTCTTCAATATAAATGATTCAACTGTTTAGAGGTGGAGAATGAAATATTATATCACTAATACACAATTTGTAATTTAATAACAAATTAAATGCAGAACATTAACACATATTAAAATTGTGACTGATATTTTATCTGTGTTTCCTCTGAACAAATCATAAGAGAAATTCCTTACTCAATATATATTCCTGCCTTCCTAATTTTTCTGATTTTGCTATAAGTATATGCAGTACTAAAAATAGCACAGTAATTATCCCATAAATACATGGCTTCCAAAAATTGTTCAGAGACAGATTTTTTTGATATTTCAATTATTACTTTATCATGCTACTTTCTGTGTGGGAAGTTGTTGTTGTTGTTTGTTTCTACCTTATCTTTACAACCTTTTAAAATGCTGAGATTACTTTGCCTAGGATGAATGATACCCATGACAACTGGGAAGTTATTTCAGGCTAGGTCTCTGTTTCTGAGTCTGACAACAGAGCAATGATCTTAATTTAATTATAAGCCAGATGGATGATGCTGACCTTTTTTTCTACAGTGAGAAGATTGGATTCCCCTTTGCTCATTGCTTTTTAATATTTTAATTATTGCACAAACTAATCTAGGGACAGATTCCCCTGTTACAATGCTCCTTTATTGAAATAGGCACTATACTGGTGTCCCTATGGAAAGATAATAGGTTTCTGCAGAAGGTCAAGATGGCAGTCACAACAGTCAAAGCCCATACAAAAGGAGTGGGGTTTTGATCATGCTCCTATGACTGCCATCCTTGACTTTCTTTCTTTTTTTACCTTTCTGACCTCCGCGCCCCGGTGTACCTCACCAGTATTGACAATGCACTCTGTCTACTTAGTCCTGAATATTACTAAGTTGAAGTCTACTTAAAAGTCAATCCATGAGTTCAGTTGGGATTATTTAATTTTACTGCTAGGAGTTTAATTTAGGAATGAACAATTCTTATATTTTTTATGTGGTTCAATTGTTTTCTAGACTTAGTCCTTCTCTTTTATTGTTGAGGTAATAAATCTGGGCTATTTCAAAAGCGAACAGAAATAACATGTCAGTGTTTCAAAATAACAGTGTTTCAGATACTTCAACTAATACTTCTGATACTTCAAATAACAGTCTCTCAGATACTTCAAACCCCTGTTCTTAGAACACAGTAAATCTAGTCAAGCCACTTTACAAGTAGTTCCAGTAGAAGACAGAGTAATCAGGTCCACCTACCATGGTGGAGAAACATAGTCCTCATTAGTTTTGTGCAAGAAATATCTATCAAGGTTCCAAGTAATACGTCTCATTCAATAAGAACTCCGAAGCAGGCATATTCCTCAAAGGAAAAAAAACTACAAAAGAAAATGGCTGCAGTTCAGCCAAATTCAGGGTTGACAGTATCTACAGTATATTTCACTGGAAAAAGTACTAACAATTTCTCATGACATCACTGTCCCTTTCCATTGAGCAGACAAGCACTGTAACCAACATTTGGGTGGTTTGTTCTCCATAGTGCTATGCTTTGGTGATGATTTTTGCAGTGGAGAAGCTTATTTTCTGTTTTTTTTCCAGATCCTTTTCTCCAGCCTCAGGATGCATAAACAGATCAGTAGAATAGATGTGAATGTTGTAACCACTGCATGGAATTAGTAAAATGTTGTATATAACTGTGTTTTGCATATCCTCTTGGTTATTAGTCATTTTGCTCAATGTTGGTATTCTCATAATGTATTTACCTCTTCTACTGACACAGTTAAATCTATTATGAGCATAGGGCCCAACAATGCAGTGTAATCTACCATATTTTTCAGACTATAAGACACACTTCCCTCCCCCCAAAAAGTGTGTGGAAATGTCTGTGTGTCTTACAGAACGAATATTGCAGCAGGGGGGAGGGTGGCTGATGCGGTGTCAATCAGCTGTTCTAGGTGGCAGAGATCAATGCCACTGCTACACGGTGGCGGGCATCACTGCTGAGCTTCCCGGTGGTGAATGGGCTGCGGTGAATGGGCTGCGGTGAATGGGCTGCAGTGAATCTGCTGTGGTGGTGGCAAATGGGCTGCAGCTTAATGGGCCATGGTGAACAGGCTGCAGTGGCAGCAAACAGACTGCAACAAATGGACTGCAGTGAAGAATGGGCTGCAGCGGCAGCGAATGCCCCGTGGTAAACGGCTATGACAAATGGGCTGCGGTGAACAGGCTGAGATGGTGGCAACAGCTGATTGGCACTATCGTGGGAGGAAAATCTAATCACCAATCAGCTGCTTGGCAGCAATATCTCCAGTGTTCCCCAGTGACAGCAGGAGCTCAGCTCAGCTGACGGGTAGTGGTGCAGTGGAGTGGAACCCTGATGAACCAAACGCTGGGGCTGCGATAACGTGCTGAAGCTGACCAGCCAGATGAATACTGGATGGATGCTGGGATGCAGAGGCAGATTATTATTTTTTCTCTTTTAAAGCTAATGTACATTTTATAGTCTGGAGCATTTTATAATCTGATAATTTAAATTCAACAAACCCTATTGTTAGATGTTTTTAAAAGATTATAATTGCAAATGAAGCTTTTGGTACTTTGCTACTATCTTTGCAGTTCAGATCTGATTGTACCAGTCTTAATGTGATGACCCAGGGTGTAGCACAAAGGCAACACAGTCAAATAAGCAAGGAGTGTCCCTTTAATAACTCCAGCTTTACTCCCAATGTCCAGGTTACCTTCAGCTGGAGAAAAAATTGTCCCAAGAACAGTCTTTAAGTGGAGGAAATTCAGTCCCAAAACAAACTACATATAAATTGTAAATAAAAATCCACACAAACCACGCTGCAGTAATTAACTTGACTGGGCAGGAGAAGGAATTGCAGATTTGAAAGCCCAGCAAAACATACCCAGTTGGGAAGACACCAGGAATGCAGATAAGCCTCAACAATACCAGATAATTCAGGTTTTGCTCCTAACTGCTTTGCTGTGTGCAGCTTCCCTTTTTAAACATTGTGTTCCCAGCTGCAGCTAATGAAGGGAATCAGGGGTCTTTCTTACCCCATAAGCCATGCAACTCATGTTCCCTTCTCCGTTCCTCCCTGCATACCCTAGGATGAAGAGGGGGGTGGGCCTGGGTCTTCCTCCAAATTCCCTCTCCCTTGCTCTATCTCACCCCTGCTCTGCCCAGCCAGCCTTTGCCCTCCCCCAGTTTCTTCCACAGACAATGGAACCACACTCCCACTCCCTGTCAGCTGCTTGGCCTCCCCCTCCAAATCAGATTCCAACAGGGGCATGACACTTAAGCACTACAAAATGTTCAATATTATTTATTCATTATTACAAATATCACTAATTCATTAACTTTACAAGTAATTTGGTCAAATATGAGACACAAATTCTACCAGCAAGGAGCTATGGGGATAATATATATTGTACAAGACACAGAGATGAAATTTTACTAGAATATTTCAGATTTGGCCAAATTATATTTTCTAGGTTGCGTATAAAACTGTTAAAAATAAACCAATTGCAACTGTTTTTAATTTGTTTTAAAGTGTAGGCTAATAAGCAGAAATATATAAATTAGATTCTATTAACTATTAACTATTAATGACATTAACTATTAATGACATTAACTATTCTCAAATTTCATACAAGTCTAGTAAACCAGAATGTGGCTTGTTTTTATCTTAGCATCATTTGTGAGCTAAGTCATTATGATTTGTAAACTTTGGTTTATTGCTTCATGTTATAGATAAAATAAGCCATTATAACTTATTTAACAAACCTTGATTACAATGGCACAGTGCATGTGCAAACTATACTTTTTGACTTAGAGGTTACTTATTCTTAAATTAATGTCTTGATGAAGCTGCAACATAGTTGAGGTAAAAAAAAATGGTTGGGGGAGAATTTTATTTTTAATTTCAGAGTTCTGAATCATAACAATTTTTTATTTGAATTGTCATTTTCCTTTAAATAATACTTGTATAGAAGTACTGTTTTAAAACTTTAATTAATGGGATAATGGGATTCATCTTCTCTTCAAGGAGGTCATGTATCCTTTTAGGTCAAAACAAAAGCCATTTCCTATCAATCTGTGCCAGCTTCAGAGAGTGGGAGCTTTGCAACACAGGTTTACTAAAAATAAACTGGAAATTATAGTTTTGTACACAGAGAATGAGTGCCTGGACACAAAGTACTTTAAAAAGCCCCAAATATTCAACATGACATTGTTTTGGTCAGGTTAAAAGATCTATGTGTAGAAGAAGACTCCCTTGTTTGATTAGGAACCTTAAACTTAAATGTGGCAAATTCATTTGTAAGTGACAATGTTTTTAACTAAATTGCTTCTTGATGACCTTTGTCCAGCTACCCATTCTAAGGTGACACCTCTGCCCCCCAATTCAGAGACGTTTCAGATTACAGCTGGATCAGGAAAGTTATGATAGATTCAGTGAATCCATATCATAAAAACCTTCTGAACATTTAATTTTAATCAGAATATTTCTGATGTGTCTTTACCTTTTCCACTTCTCACAGCACCATAATCATATATGTAAATCTAAAGCTTGCAGTCAATGGCAAATACGCATTGCTCTTTTTGTGTCTTCCCCATCTGTCTTTCCAGATTGTGAATTAATTAAAAAAATTACCTCTCTCTAAAAATAAAAGAGTAAAATATGAAATAAAAGCAACAACAATAACAGATGCTTTCAGATAATTTCAGTTCCTAGTAGCTACATTCAGGAAGTCTTGCAAGTGTTTTCTTCCAAGAATATGTAGATTTTCAAGATTAACTAATAGCCTGTTTTGAGTTGGACTGCCCAAGAACTAATAAGACCTATATCTGGGATCAGCTAAGAATAGCTAGATTAGGCCATCTGCTGATATTCATGGTCCTATCTTTTTTTGTTCCTCTCCTTTCCTCTCTCTCTGTTTCTCTTCCCCTCCCACTATTCACATTTATTTTGTTGCCAAGAAAACTGTATGGCTAGGTACTTGTATTGTCCAAAACCTGAACTTAACTAATATTATTTTACTGAGATTATTCCTCTCCTTTTTTCTTTAGGGGATTCGGTGATTATCATAACAGTTTTCCTGTTTCTTCTTTCTTGCTAGTATTTGACTGATTGATTTTTTTTTAACCTCAGTAATTCTTTCATTTACTTGGGAAGGGAAGCATACGGTTTATAGAAAAACAATGACAATTGCAACTGTATTTATGTATTTGTTTGTTTTCTATAGCTGCCTAATTCAATCAGTTAACTCCGAGAGTCTTACATTTCTAAAATTCTAAAACAAAATAATTTAAAAGATACTAAAACAATAAAAACACCTACAAAATAAATAAGTATAAACAGCAGCTGTGATATTAATCAACTAATGTTCACCGGTAGTAGCAGAAATGAAATAATCTGGAAGCTATATTATATTAACTTTTTCTTTCCTAAATCAATTGTACAGATATCATTCCTGCTTTTATCCATGTTAAAATTTGCAGACTTTTAATCTTCAATATTTTTAGATATATAACCCATGCACATGTTGAAATGATTAGAACTTTTCTTTCAGACTCTGCAGAGTTTTTTCTTTTTTAAAAAAAACTTTCCCCATTCCCCTTTCCTGTGAGCTGTATCAGCATCATTTGTTCTGGCTAAGACAAATGTGGCCATTCCAGTTTGACAGCTCCTGAAAATTTTTCAACAGTGAGTAATGTGCAAAGATGCCTTGAGCTTTACAGCTGCAATGACTTTATGTGCTAATCATCAAATGCCACTATGACAGAATTGATGTGAAGAACATTGCTGGTCCATGTTTCTTGAAAACCTTACACTCATTGAATTTGGGAACAATGGAAAGATGTTGCCAACATTTGGGTCATTTTTGCAAACTCCTGCTAACTAAAAATAAGAAGCTAAATTGTAATAGACAAAAAAGTGGCATATTTAGAAGGAAATTTTAAAAAGCTCATGTTTGTTCATGCAGTTTCTTTATGTGCACCTAGATTTCAAATAGGAAACAGTGGCTCAGTGGTTAAGACACTGAGCTTGTTGATCAGAAAGGTCGGCAGGTCGGCAGTTCAAATCCCTAGCACCACGTAACAGAGTGAGTTCCCGTTACCTGTCCCAGTTTCTGCCAACCTAGCATGTAAAAATGCAAATAGAAAAATAGGGACCATTCTGGTGGGAAGGGAGCAGTGTTCTTTGCTGTGCCTTCGGCATTTAGTCATGCTGGCCACATGACCAAGGAGTTGTCTTTGGACAGCGCTGGTTCTTTGGGTTTGTAACAGAGATGAGAACTGCCCCCGAGAGCTGGAAATGACTAGCACATATGTGTGAGGGGAACCTTTACCTTTAAGATTTCAATAACTGCATATTTTAGAAATCTGAATCCTGAAGATGTCAATTGTTTAGAGTAATTTATATCATACCTTCAAGTTTAAATTGTCAACATTTTCTATTTGTAATAGATCTTTAACAGCTTTGATATAAAATCTAGAGAGGGATGAGACTGAAAGCTGCATTGACTTGAGTATTATGTCACTTGTTACAGAGTCCTTAACTAAGAACCCTAATTTGGAATTTATTTTTTTAATAAATTTTTTATTTTATTTTATACAAACAATTTATCTTCCATTTAAACAGTGCGTCGTCTGGATACAAATATCTTGCGTAATAACAATTACATATTATACATATTCATTGCTTAGTATTAATATTCTATTCTTACTTAATACTAATACACATAATATATCTAATTCTTATAACATTCACCATTTTAACATTTAATTCTTTTCACATGTTTACTATTTTTTTGAGCCTTCTTTAATTTCTAACTTACATATTTATTCTCCAGCCACTGATAAAATAATTCCCATATCATATCAGTTTGTTCCTTTTCTTTAATTGCTAGTGTTAGCCTATTCATTTCTGCACATTCTAATATTTTCCTGATCACATTTCCTTCAGTTGGAATCTCTTCACTTTTCCAATTTTGTGCAAATACAATTCTAGCTGCAGTTAATATACGAATAATTAAATATACATTCTCTTTACTGTAATTTGGAATTTCTGTTGCTAAGCAAGATAGTTATTGAGTTGTGCCCCACATTTATGACTTTTTTTTGCCATGATTGTTAAGTCACTGCAGTTTTGAAGTGAAACATGAGGTTCTTAAGTAAATCTGGCTTTGCCTGCTGACGACTGCTTGTTTGAAATCTGGAAAGGTTGCAAATGGCACTCACATGACCCTGAGATGCTGCAATTGTCATAAATACATGCCCGTTGTCAAGCACCTGCGTTTTTATCATATGACCCTGGGGATGCTGCAAAGATCAGAAGAGTGAAGGCCATACATAAGTTACATTTTTAAGGCCATTGCAACTTTGAATGGTCATGGTCACTCATTGAATGAATGGTAAGTTGAAGATTCCCGTTATTTGTGAAAGCAGACACTATTGTGCAGATGAAATGTATGGAATCAAATAAAAGAATGCACCTGACTAAATTGTAATTTAATTTACTGCATTTACTATGACTATTATCTACATAGTTAATGGATTTGTCACATTTAAAGGTGACAGTTTAATACTATCTGGTTCTTTGATAGTTGCCTCAAACTGAAAGTATTTCTATCCAAGAATGAGACTTACAACATATTCTTTAGCAGGATGCAAATGACAAAGATAAGTTTATAAAAACTTCAGCAACTGAACTATTTGTCACTTATATGATCAATTTATTCCCTAATGTATCAGAAGGGAGAGTTTTCTGTTGTCTTGTAAAAGGAGCTGGAATTTTCTACTGATAATGGAAGAATTTGTAGCTGGTTGTTCAGATGACCATTTCCTGAATCTTTGCCAGTAAACGCCGTTGCATCTTGAAATAATTGCAGAGGTTTTGAGTATAATCCTAATGGGTTCATAGGCCACAGGAGCACATGAAGTTTTTGATTAGGCATCTCAGGTATATAATAGCAGTGCAATTTCTTTTTTCCTTTCATGGTTATTATAACTATTTTCCACTGGCCACAGTTCCATAGTCTTTGAGACTGAAGTTGTTTTCCTTTCTGACTAGAAATGTAAGAAATTGAATTTGTCGTCCTGTAGATGCCAATGCATTTCATGGATTCATAGTCACAATATATACATATACATTAAAATCAGTTTCATTAACACTTACCATCTGTTTTTATAAATGTTATACACACACACACACATACACACACACACACACAGAGGAGGGGGGTAGTCCTCAACTTATGACCACAACATTTATGTTGTTGAGTGAAACATTTGTTAAGTATCCTATTTTACAACTTTTCTTGCCACTATGAATCATTGAAAATGTTAGGTTAGTAACATGGTTGTTTAGTGAATGAGGCTTTCCATTGATTTTGCTTGTGAGAAGGTCGCAAAAACTGATCACATGACCCCAGGGCACTGCAACCGTCATAAATATGAACCTGTTGCTAAGCATGTGAATTTTGATCATGTGACCAATGGTCATAAGTCACTTTTTCACCATTGTAACTTTGAATGGTCACGAAAGGAACTGTTGTAAATCGAGGAATATATAATATCCATACACACACACAAATACACACATACATATACATATGTGTGTATGTATATGTATGTGTGTGTATATTTAGAATGGCCACTTATCTCTGTTGAGGATCTACTATTATGTCAAGAGGAGTAGAATAAGCCTTGACATCAAGAGGATTACATATACAGTGTGTATGGATTAATCCTCTTGATGTCAAGGCTTATTCTACTCTTGACATAATAGTAGATTCTCAACAGAGATAAGTGGCCATTCTAAAAGTGATGTTTTCTGTTTTAAAACCTACTGTTGAAAAGTTATATTTTTAAACTATGCTTTTAAACAAAGACATTTCAGGCCAGTGTTTGGTATACACCTAAATTAACACAAAACCACACTCTGAACTTTTCTTTAAATAGCTTTGTTTTATTTTAAAGGTGCTTGAAATAGAATCCAGTGATTTACAGTGGCAAAGGATAACATCTGCAACTCTATTGAGTTAAATTAAATTCAGTTAAGTTGAACAAAAAAAGCGTAGTATTTCTTTAGAAGGAGATGTTTTTGATCCCAACCTTAAGATCATGGTTATGTATGTATTTATGGACCATGATTAATTATCTTGTAATATCTACTGATTTCTTATGCAACATGGTTTTATTCACACACAGAGCAAGAAACTCAAGCTTCTTATATGTAGAACAGTTCTCAACTGCAAACTCCATAAGATTAAAATAAAGAGAAACACTAGGTAACCACTAACACTTGGTTATCTAGTGAGCAGAGTTAGGCATCATGTTGTACTGTAGAAATCTATAAATCATCTATTCTGAACCACTGTTTAAGACCTAAAATGATATTTTTGTGTTGGTTGTGCTATATTAGGTTGCATGGTCAGGGCTTTTTGATAAAGTTGCATGGGAATATATTTTGTTGGAAGATTTTGCATAAATATCTATATAGATGATAAAAATATAATTTGCAACAAGATAGTCTGGCAAACCTTTTATAATGTTTGCATACATCGAAAACATCCCAGAAACCACCAACAGACTATTACAACCACATTGTATCACCACAGCACACATACTAACTGAAGCTCTCCAAAACATCCCAAAAGACCTAGCAGCTCCAGAAGAAAAAAGAGGAGTCATCTAAAGCAGGGCTATCAAACTCCCGGCCCATGAGCTAGATGCTTCACATGCTGGCCACACCCACACCTGGTTTAGTAATGGGGAAAAAAGTCCAAATGAATCACATGATGTCACTGTGACAATGTGGGTTTGACACCCCTGATCTAAAGCATGCAGTGTAAGTACTGTAACAGCTGCTATGTATGACAAATAGGTAGAAGACTCGCATGAATACCAGCTAGCAGTCAGAAGACATGATGAAAATGACAGCCTCAGATCCATCTTGATTCAGATTTAGGGCTGCCACAGGGGAGGATTGGCAAGCTGTGGGAATGGGAGAGTAGAGAAAAGGGAGGATAGCCGCAACAACATTCTTTCACCTGGGATCAAGGATGAGTTGCTGGACTTTGGTGGGGAGTGACTGGACTTGGCGGGAGTTCAGAATTGAGGTGGATTGGAGAGTGTGACTTGCAAGTCATAAAATGGCGCCGGGTGTGAGTTTTAGTATGGGAAGAAGAAAATGTGGGAATTCAGATTTTGGTTTTTCCCAAATAACCCAACATGACTCCTCTAATAAATTTTTACTTTGATGGACTTTGTCTCTGAGTTTTGAACTGCAATGGAGAGTTTAGTTGGAATGCTGACATAAAATTCTTTAGTTTCACAACACATGGACAAACTTAACCATAGTTTTAACTGGGAAACTGTGACCATCCTATACCAAGCCAAGTTCCAAAACATTAGAGAATTCCTAGAAGCCTGGACTCAGACAAATTGACTATCAGCAGATACATAGAGATAAACAGGATACACATACCATTAAAAGCGACAATCAAAAGGTCAAAAGACTTTTCACCAGCAAAAATTCCTAACTAGAAATCAAAACTGGCTGAGTTTTGATTAACCATTTGAATTAGCCATTTTGAAATGGGTGAGTTTTGATTAACACCAAGATTGATACTAGACCAACAGTCAAAAAGTAAACAATGCCTTGTCAAGGAACTACCAACTTAGAGATAAAAAGCTAAACAGTAAACAACAGCCTATTAAAGAAATCACCAAGACCTCTCCCATCAACCCTGACAGGCAAGCCACCAGTATAGAAAATGAGAAAAAACTCCACTCTCTTCTAACACTAATTATGTTATGTAGTTTGGTAATGAAGTGTCTGCAAGAAAATGACCAAATTCAGAGAGCACCACAGAACCCACAGTTCAGTCTAAGGGTCACATATATTTGCTTCCCTTGGAGTTGATGGATACAAGCAAAGAAACAAAGCTAAAGGTAAGAAACAGGAGGATATATATTGTGTAGCTCATTAAAAAAATATTAAAAATAAAAAAGATGGATTTTATTGGAATGTTGTTATGCTGATAGAAAAGTTAAAAAAAGTTTATTTAAAATGCAGAAAGTCCAATGATAAAAGCATACTTCTACTTATTTAGTTATGCAGGACTAAAAACTGGGTATGTAAGGAAAATTGTGTAAGTAAAGAGAATACAGTGGACATGTGTTATTTGAGAAGTTTGTGTAGTAAAAGAAGAAATGATAAGTTCAAAAATGAATGAATGTGGAATGAATATAAATATGAGTGACAAATATAAATAGGTATTATATAGAAGGAATCAGTAGTGAACTGCAGAACAGGAAGAATGAATGAGTTGAGAGGAAGACTCAGGATGTTTTCTTGCCAGAAAGAAAAGTGACAAAGTCAAAGAACAGAAGATAATATATTCAAATAATGTATGGATAGGGATGGGAGCAAAGCAGAAGTGGTATTCAGCAGGTTCTGATCAGTTCTGGAGAACTGGTAGCAGAAATTTTGAGTTGTTCGGAGAACCAGCAAATACCACTTCTGACTGGAGATTTTACAGTATCCTTCCGCTGCCATGCCCACCAAGCTATGCCCACACAACCGATAGTAAAAAAAAAATTGAATCCCACCTCTGAAGCAAAGATGCTGACAAGCATAGAAAGAAGCCAAGAAAGGCAGTTTGGTATAATGTTAAGGCACCAGAAACTGGGAACATGTGAGTTTTAGTCCTGCCTTTTGTCATGAAAGCCAACGAGGTGCCCTTGGGTCAGTCGCTCTCTTTCTCAGCCCAACCTACCTCAAGGGTTGTTGCTGTGGGGAAAATAGGAGGAGGAAGTTGTGTTGGATATGTTCACTGCCTTGAGTTATTTGTAAAAATAATAATGGTTGGATAAAATAAATAAAAAAAATAAATATATTGGGTGGAGTTGTATCCATTTGGCTGATTTGGCTCTATTTCCTTTTCTTTTCTTCTCTCATGTCTTAATTTCTTTGCATTACTCTGTCTTGCTTCCTTGCCATGCTTCTGCATAACATTACTTGCCCATTAAAGAATAAAATGTTGGGCCTAAATGTTTTTATATTTTGAGGATTTTTTTCCTTGACATTTAACACAGCACAGTACTTGAACAAAATGGTTCAGTTGAGATCAGCATATGTAAGACTGATTGTAGATTGTAAGGGTGACACTGAAATATAATTTTATCAAATTTTATCTATATATTAAATTACTGTATTTTATTCCAATTTCATTTTAAATGGTATTTTGTTCCAATTTCATTTTAAATTGTATTTTATTCCAATTTCATTTTAAATTGTATTTTATCCAATTCCATTTTAAACAGTTTTTATCAGATTTTTGTAATAATTTGTGTCTGGAACTCTGCACTTTGATGTGGCCCAAGGGCTAATCAACAAAGTAAACTAACTATAAAAGTTAAAATTGTTTTCTATTTCCTAACAGGTCCACTCTACATTCTGGTTACAGATGTCATTTATATGGAGTTCTGCTTTGGCCCTGAAGTCTGCTCAGCTTCCTGTGTTTCGACAGATGCCTTTCATAGCTGCCTGGAATGCACCAACAGATCATTGCTCCATTCGATATAATATCACAATCAGCTTAAAAATGTTCCATGTGATCGGAAGTCCATTTGCCAAAGCAAGAGGACAGAATGTGACTATATTTTATGTCAACAGGCTGGGATATTATCCCTGGTACACATCCCAAGAAATCCCAATCAACGGTGGCCTCCCTCAAAATTTCAGCTTGCAAATGCATCTGCAGAAAGCTAACCAAGATATCAACTACTACATTCCTGATAAGGATTTCACTGGATTGGCAGTCATAGACTGGGAACACTGGAGACCCCAATGGGAGCGTAACTGGAACGCCAAAAACATTTACAAGAGGCAGTCAAGAAAACTAATTTCTAAACTGCAAGATAATATTTCTGCAAATGCTGTTGAACGTTTAGCTAAATTTTCTTTTGAGAAATGTGCTAAGGCTTTCATGAAAGAAACAATTGAACTGGGGATTAAAAGCAGGCCCAAGGGCCTCTGGGGATATTACTTATATCCTGACTGCCACAATTACAATTTCCATGAGCAGAACTATACTGGCTCATGTCCAGAAAATGAACTCATGAGGAATAATGAACTGTTGTGGTTGTGGAATAGCAGTGCAGCATTATATCCCTCCATTGGCATTAAGAAATCTCTCGGAAGCAGTGAAAGCACATTACGCTTTTCACAGTTTAGAGTGAAAGAATCCATGAGGATTTCCTTTATGACCGCACATGATTATTCTCTCCCAGTATTTGTATACACTCGACTAGACTACAGAGATCAGCCTTTGTTATTTCTTTCTATGGTAAGCTCTCTGGAGATCATCAACTCTGTGGCTTCTCTAGAACAAATGCACCATTTGCCGTGGACCAGTGCAACTCTTTAATCAGGAAGAGCTAATTCACATTTAACTTCAACTAAGAACACCCAAAGGCATTTGATTGGCCATAACGGGAAAATAATACTGGATTAAATAAGACCTTGCTCTGATCCAGCAAGTTTCTTTTTAGGTTCTTAAAATACAGGGCAAATTCTCTCTCTCCTTCACCATTTCCCAGCTAACTAATCACATCCCAGTTACCACATTCTTATCATTCCTGACTCCTTTTTACACCCTCAGACAATTACCTAACATCATGCTGTCAGTGAGGTCCTTCCCTTTCCGAATACAACTCCTAGATTTCATTAATGGCCATTGCCTGTAGTTGGAGTGGAAAATCTGTGAATTAAGTTGCTAAGAGTCATTAGATTGTGGTGGAGGTGCAAGTTAAATAAATACATGTTTATTTATGACATTGAATCCATTTTAATGTCAGATAAGAGAAGCATAATGTCAAAGTATCTGGAATGCTGTAACTATTACAATCATCACTAGCTCTCAATTCATTTCTCTTCTAAGCCAACATTTCTTCATAGTAAAAAAAAAGTTTCAAGGCATATAGAATTATAACCTTAGACATTTTGGGGGAAATTATTCAAAACTACTTATTTTAACACATCTCAACATCATATCATATCTTTGTGTGCAGACATTTTATGTCTGAAGAATTATTTACTTTTTTCCTTTTAATTGACTGTTCTCACTCCTCTTGCCTAACTAATGACTCAGGATTTGCTTATTTGTTTATATAATTTATGCTTTCATTTGAATATTTATTTGAACATTTATAAATCTCAGGTTTGGCTTTCTATATTTGAAGTCAACCAGCATGAAATGAATATGCTATATGCACAAAACAAACTTAATCACATCTGTTAAAGACCTTAGGGCTTCATCTGCACAATGCATCCCTCTCCATCTTTGTCTCCCACTCTCTCCCTCTTCCTTCTTCTCACCCTCTTTCTCTTCCACTCTCTCCCCCTCCCTCTCCCTCCTCTCTCTCTCTCCCTCTATTTGTATCTCCAGTTGGCTAGTGTATGGTTTACTGTATTGTTGCATTTTGTTTTGAGCTTCTTTTTTCTCTATAATAACAGTTTCTTGCAGCAGAATACATGAAATGCAACCTTAGAAGACAGGAATAAGACTGATATACATACAAATGATTTTTTTTTTTAAAAATCTGATATAAGTTTTAGAGCGTACATCTAAAATTGAGAAAAATGGCTCAGAGTAGAGATGTTTTAGATTTCTCCCTCTCCCCCAATATTGTAATGTTGAAAAAAATAATATCTGATCTCATATTTGGAACAGCAAGGTTTTTCTAGATTCATGACAAAGAGAATTATGCAACATCTATCTTATCTTCAAATTGGCATGCTGAAATTGAAATAACAAAATACCCTTATTACAGATATAAAACTGATTGAAGATGAACCACATTAAAACATGAATATTTGCAGCAATTAGTTACTAATTCTTCTGAAAGCTTGGCTACTCAGATGGGGTACCTCATAATGATGCTGTTAATGTTTTTAATGACACCAGTGATGATGTCTGATAATTGACTGACAATATTTTCTTCTGTTCCTGTGTAGCAAGATCTTGTTAGCACAATTGGTGAGAGTGCTGCCTTGGGAGCTGCAGGAATTGTTATTTGGGGAGACATGAATTTAACATCATCAGAGGTAAACTAAAGTCATTGTTTTAAAATCTTTAACTTGCTTAAAAGTCCTCCTTTTGACACAATATTATTTAATATAGTAGACTCAGTTTTAATCTATACATTTTTTTTCTTATGAGTAGGAGAAATTTCAAGGAACATTTGACAAAAACCTATAACTTTATTTTAAAGCTTTGGAAAGTAAGATCATATATATATTATAGACATGGCATTGGACAGCCTTCCCATGATTTGCATATTTCTTCTTTCTTGCAGTCCAATTGCACAAAGGTGAAGGAATTCATTGCTTCTCAGTTAGGTCCCTATATCACCAATGTAACCAAAGCTGCAGAGTTGTGCAGCCAGCATCTGTGCCAGAATAATGGAAGGTGCATACGAAGAAATTGGAAAGCTTTGGATTATCTTCATTTAAATCCTCAGAATTTTCAAATCAAAGCTTCAAAGAGTGGAGTAACTGTGAGAGGGGTAGCATCTTCAACTGACCTTCAGACAATGGCAGAGAAATTCACTTGTCATTGTTACCAAGGATTTGAAGGAGCTGATTGCAGGAAAATTAAGACTTTTGGCTGTCAACCAGGGCAATCTGTGACTTTAATTTCATCCAGAATAGTAATTATGATAAACTTGGTTTTCTTCATCTTTTTAATTGAGATTTCTTTTTGACAATGGCAAAGTAGTAATTCTTCATAAAATCTATTGCTCCAAAAGAGCAATAAAAGTGAAATCCTATGAATTCTTATTTTCATGCAAAAGGTTGTAGACAAACTTAAAACCATAGTTTAACACACCTTGATCTTGGCCTGCAACAGGCAAACTTCTTCATTGATTTATGTCACTTGTATAATGGTATGTACCATTATATGGTATAATGAATAATTTGCATCATATTTGACATAGTGATGTCAAGCATAGTGATAACATTGCTATGCTAATGATATAATCTCTGCAATTACATACTTTAATATTTAATGGATGTTGCTGGAATAACACATCCCCTCTTCATCCCTTTCAATCCATTAAAATGAGATTTCATTTTATAGGAGAAAACCTGAAACTAATGCATGCAGTATTTTGCTTCTGCTAGCTAGCTTTCTGGTGCTTTCCTACTATTGCAAACATGTAAAAATTGGCGGGTGCATTTTGTACAATCTGCCCAATGGTGTTATTCCAATATCACAGCAGTCAAAAGGAGCAGCAGTGAAATCTCAAGCACCTTTCACACAATTACCAGCTTTGCATCACTCTTACACTAAGCATTACTTTTGCAATACTCAGTAAGTATCATCATTATCCCCTCTTTAAACTGACCAGCAATTCTTCCAGCTGGCCAAGAGGAGAATTCTCAAAAAGGCTGTTTATTTTATTGTGGAGAGAAGCACCTCAAAAGAGCCCGAGAATTTATCTTCAGTGAAGTAGTATATTGCTTATTCAGATACATCAGGGCTGTCAAACTCGCAGCCTGCGGGCTGGATGTGTTACGCACTGGCCATGCTCATGCCCAGTTTAGTGAAGGGGGAAAAAGTCATGATATGTCATGTGTTGATACCATGACAATGGGAGTTTGATATCTCTGAGATACACACTTACCTATGCAACATTGTGGGGGCCCAAGTATCATTTATAGGAAGTAGTGTCAAAATACAAGGCAATTTACTTGGTGTGACAAGCAGGCATGCTATCTAACCATGGTGCTTTATAAAAATAAAATGAGAAAGGCAGATTTCATTAGCAATTTCCAAATAAGGTGACTCTTCTCTGAATTATGAAACCAATTCTTCCTTTTTTCCCCATTTCATTTTAATTTGATCTTCAAACACCTACACAAGTGAGGCAAATAGAAGAGCAATCAATTTATTGTAAATTCCAGATAAGGCATTCAAGAGTGCCTAAAGTAAATGGGAGAATAGAGATATGGATCATCCCAATTGCCAATGCCTTTTCACCCATCAGCCTGGACTTCTCCAATCCCATTCCCAGTGCAAACATTTGAGCTGATTTTCAGCTAAACTTAGACTTACACAGAAGCTCTGCTAATGTATCACTTGTAGATTTCTAGGCTTCTAAAATTTACAAAAGCTTCCAAAACTTGTAAGAAGGAAGGTGGTAGCTACACTGGGGGGTAGGTATTGCTATTTGTTGTTATTGTGGTTGGTTGCACAGTAAGTCAGATATTTAGAGCTATTAAGTTCTTCACAAGGACCTGGGACAGGCAGATATTGTTGTTTCACAGTGTTAAAGTTATTGAATGATGGATTAATGAAGTCTTGAGTTTAAAGAGCAAAATGGATGCCTTAAACCTTCTCGATACACACTCCTGGTTTAAAGCACAAAACCTCTATGATCCTCTGAGACTCACGATCAGTTTAATTAATGGATTAATCAACTAAAGCTTAATTATAACAGGCAATTTTTATAATCTTCTATTATGAATTAATATTATTATTTGATGGGAATGAAATAGATTAGTGCGAGTAAGGAAATTTTAATAAACCTTGGTTCAATTGACTGGAGGAGACAGTAATTATAAATGAATAAAAGAGTATTATCATGCTACATGACACATAAACCAAGCATTTTTTTATTTATTTACCAGGAAGTAAGAAAGCTTTTCTTTAAGAAATTAGATCTACCCTCCCCAAATGAGGAAAGTGAAACAGTTGTTTCAGTACTCATGTGGATCTAATGATATATAGTGCTGTTCTGCAGTTGACAGCATGACTTTATTTTATCAAGAGGATAAAACACAAAATAAGTCTTTTCCTGCTAAATAAAGCTCATTAGCACAACAAGAATGAAATATAAGCAGTTACTTTTACAGGTCCAGGTTAAAGTATCAAAAAGACATAACTGCAAAAAAAAAGCTATCATGTATATTATAAATAATAGTACAAAACCAAGGAAAGAATATAATATTACATAGCATATGTCAATTTTAAACTTCATACGGTAGTCATAGTATTGTTTCATGACACAATAGTTCAATAAAAACTAGGGCACTAGATATACTATTGAAATGTAGAGCCTTTCCTCACTTGTACCTAGTCACAGCACAAACATACCTTGGCAGCATCTTCTTTTTTCCTACTATGTCCCCAAGATGTAGGGGGCAAACAACCAGACCCAAACCAAAGAGTTTGAAAGTAGCTACTTTATTGTTCAATGCCTATTCCACAGGAATCATCCTGGACTGATAACTTTTACCTGGGAAAGTTTAGGTAAGGTTCAAAGGAATTTAGGGATGGGGATGACCTCGTCCTCTTCTATTTATATAATGACTTCAAAGTAGTTTCCTATTTGAGCCCTCCCAACTAGGATGGTTGGTCTCCAACAATGACCCAACGTAGCTTCAAAACATATAAAAATTAGTATGGTTTATCCTACTTCAGAAAGAAGTAAAATTGCTATAGGGACTTAAAACAGAAGAAATAAAGGCAGGGTAAGGATCAGTAATAGGGACAGATTTCCTATTGGTATTGTTTTCTTCCGGTTTAGAAGCAAGGTTCTAGTGGCTTTTCTTGAGTTGAAATATAGACAATGTTCTCTGAATGCATGAGTTGGTTCCAATTCTTCAAGTCTGCTTAAGCATCCATATAACCATTATTCTGTTTAGATGGTAGAGAAAGAGCAAACAAGCACAAGAAACTGTGGGAAGGAAACAAAAGAGAGATGTAGTCTAGGTGAGAAGAGACAACACAACCCACATATAAGAAGAGAAACTGTTTTAATTTATTCACTGAAACTGGCTGGGCATGAGCTCTTAGAGTTTTCAAGAATCTGGTTTTATACCAGACTAGCATTTAAGAGATCTGTCTGACATCCATGCTACTTTTACTTCCTCAGTCTTGTACAGCTGTGAGAAGATTTTGTAGAGCACAGCAGTAAATAGCATGATTTATATTAATTAAAGCCCAGATAGAAGTTTTTTGGTGACAAAGCGAGTTTAGGGTAGAATTGGAGTGGTCTTTATTTTAGTTTTAGAGCATATAATATTATATTTATATAAAATATAGTGAGAAACTGTATTCAACGGTATTGAACCCATTCTGTTTGCACCAGCAAAAGGAACATGCTATGGCCCTTGTCTGCCAAGGAATTCTGGCTGGACCAGGAGAACAATATTTTCAGTCATGGCTCCTGCTCTTTGGAACATTTTGCTTCCCAAGGTGAGATCTGTGCCACTTTGGCATTCCTAAATACCTGGCTCTGCCAAGTTGGCTTGGGACTCCAATGGGAGCATGTCATTCTGGAAGTGGTTAATGGACCAAGATAAGATCCCCATTTCCTCGTTGTGTGCATCTTGCTGCCTTCTTTGCCATATTGGCTAATTTTAAAGACTGTTTTAGTGTTACTATTTATTATTTTAAAGTTTTAATGTTTTGTTTTTATTGATTGTAAGCCACCTAGAGTCACTTTTACGCAATATGGGTGGCATAGAAATTAATTAATTAAATAAATAAATATGAACAAACAAACAAGCAGTATAGTTTTCTCTTGTTTCCTAGGTTACGGTGGAAGAAATGATGCTGACAGTTTTCTGCAATGATGGCTGAAAGGAATCTGAGCCCACACAAAAAGGGTCATAAGGGTTTTGTGGTCCTGGGACTTCAGATGCCCATAACTGAATTAAGGATGCTGCTATAATCTGTGCTGGGTGGGTTTTATGCTTTCAAATGCATCTTAGCTTCATCCAGGTAGTCTTTATCTAAACATCCTGACCCATGTGGAAGCACATATACATTTGTGAAAAAAAATACATATACACATGCACATATACAAATGTGCACATATACATTTGGGGGAAAAAACAAATACATTTGTTTGTATATACAAAATCTTTGTTCACTTGCAAGTAGTTGCAATGAATGTAAGTTTGTCTTCTGGAAGTTAATATTGCTTGAGTGAACCTTATGAAAGTCAGGGATTTTTCTATTAGGCTCATGTGATGAATATTCTAAATAAACTACAACTGGATAGGATCTTTCATTTGCCTTCCTAAGTGCACAATCTAAAGGCTGGTGCAAGAATCATGCATTTAAAATGAAAGAAGTGTGACTCTCATCATTTATTTTAAGTTTTGGAACTGAGTTCTTCAGCACTCCCATCTTCCCTGGCATTAATTTTTATCATTTACAATCAGTTGGAGGTCATTTTCTGGATTTTATTGCCAAATTCCTTGCTAATCTATTTTCTATTTCTTTGGCTTTGCTTTCAGGAACATTGGGTAATTTTGATCATATCCCATTGTTTGGGGCATGGGATTGTTGCTCTAAAGATCCATATGCCCCATTTAATTGGAAGTAAGCCCGATCAAAATCCATGGGCCTTATTTCTAAGTAGATCTGTGTTGCTAGCCCTCTAAAACAGGGGTTGCCAACCTTTTGGACCTCAAGGACTACCAAAGTCATAATTTTAGATCCCAGGGACCACTAACAGGTTCTGTGGGCATGGCCTAATTTGTGGGTGTGGCTTGGTGGTCATGTGATTGGCTGGGCATGGCTTGTATGTAAATA
>BHFT01000524.1:0-10709 GCA_004320025.1 Laticauda laticaudata
GAGCACACAATAGATACAAACTCAAGGTTAACCGCACCAAACTTGACTGCAGAAAATATGACTTCAGCAACAGAGTGATCAATGTCTGGAATACTCCACCTGACTCTGTGGTTTCTTCCCCTAACCCCAAAAACTTTACCCTTAGACTGTCTACTATTGACCTCACCCTCTTCCTAAGAGGCCTGTAGGGGGCGTGCATAAGTGCACCAATCGTGCCTACTGTCCCTGTCTTATTGGTTTTTTTATTTTTCTTACAAGTATCTCTCATGTATTCAGAACTATATTTGTTCTTATACCTGTATCTTGTAAGTGATTGACAAATCAAATAAAAATACTAAAAAAAAAAAAAGTGGTGCGTGGACCTTGAGAACTCTTTGGCGGATTGCTGTTTGCTCCTGCCATGGTGCAAACATGATGAAAATTCCTGTTTGAAATTTCATTGTGTGTTTTTACAAAAGAAATCCTGACCTGAAGACAAAGTTGGATATTGGCACCATATCCATACCTAACATTTATATTAATCACATAATTCTCATGATATCTTGGCCAACTTAACTCATAATCTTCCAAAGCTGGCTAGCAAGCATGCTGCAACTCTCCTTTTGCACTATCCTATCGTGAGAGATTGCACTGGGCTTAAAGTGGCCTTATGTTCTCTTGCTCATTATGCAGGGAAGAAGATTAAAGATAAAGCCTTCCAAAGTTAAGATTCTCATTTTTGCTAAACTGCAACAAAATATTCTTAGTAAAATTTCAGCTATATGGTGGACAAATCAAGCCATTACAATTTTGCCCCAATGAAATCAAGACAATAAAAATCCTTTGATTCCTAACATTGTTCTCCACCAAGATGATGGTGTTTTCAGGGAAGAAACTAAGAAAAGAGTGATTATTGGTTAATGATGTTTTGCCATCCTTTCTCCATTAGCTTCAGGTACCAAGTTTATCGCGAAATAGTAAGTTCTTTCTAGCTGAGCATGAATCTACCTCCTGTTCCAGAAGCCTCCTGGTTCTGCAAACCCTGTCCATGATTCTTTGCCTTGGAGTAGCAGCTTCATAGTTCCTGCCATCACCACCATCAATCTTCTAAGGCAGGGGTTGCCAACCTTTTGGACCTCAGGGACCACCAAGCTCATAATTTTAAATCCTGTGGACCAGAGACCCTGGGAAAATCCCCAAAAAAGTCTACAGGAAAATTCCCCACCCCGTTTTCCTACCGACTGATCTTTCTTTATTTGGGATTGCAGGATACTGTTTCCAGCTCCGTTCTCTGGGGGGGGGGGGGGGNGAGAGAGAGAGAGACTTTTGGCTTCATGCAAGGAAAGCAGCAGAAGCAGCAGAAGTCTTTCTTTCTCTCCCCCAAACTCTGTCAGAATGGCGCAGCCTCTTGGAGCAAGATGCCTTGCAGGGTCCCTAAGACTCATTTCTGGTGGAGTTTGGGGGAGAGAAAGAAAGACTTTGGCTGCTTTCCTTATGTGTATCCAAAAGTATAAGAAGAAAGAAGTGGAAAGAAGTATCCCGATGGCCAGGCCAGGTGCGTGGGGCAAGTTTCCCCCCTCCAAACTTTCCTTCCTCCCCTCACTACCTCGTGTTGTTTGCAATGCAAGCGACGCAAGCCTTGTGTCCCCGTGGGCTATGTGGGCAGCACAGCCTTGTGTTCCCGCGCAGCCTGGATTAATTGCTTTAGGGGTGACATTTCTCTGTGGACCACCAAAATTTTCTCACAGACCCCCAGTGGTCCCTGGGCCATTGGGTGGCGATGACTGTTCTAGGGAGAACCTCAACCAATCTCTCTCCCTCACACTGGGGTGTAACAGATGGGTTTTTCTGGCAATAAAAAGCATAAATGGGGCAGTGAGAGGAGGCAAAGAAATAATTTTTATAATGCAACTTCCTGGCCATGCTGTTTATAGGTATATGAATAGAAGTAAATCACACAAACAATATACAAAAAAAAAACTTATAAAAAGTAAAACTTACAATAAATTAAGCCTGATTTATAGAAACACATGCAATGTTTTCAGCATAAGTCAATAGAAGTCTACTACACTGCTCAAAAAAACATAGGGAACACAAAAATAAGACATCCTAGATCTGAATGAATAAAATATTCTTATTACTTTGTTCATTACATAGTTGAATGTGCTGACAACAAAATCACACAAAAATTATCAATGGAAATCAAATTTAGCAACCCGTGGAGGTCTGGATTTGGAGTTACACTCAAAATTAAAGTGGAAAAAAACGCTACAGGCTGATCCAACTTTGATGTAATGTCCTTAAAACAAGTCAAAATGAGGCTCAGTCGTGTATGTGGCCTCCACATGCCTGTATCACCTCCCTCCAATGCCTGGGCATGCTCCTGATGAGATGGCAGATGGTCTCCTGAGGGATCTCCTCCCACACCTGGACTACAGCATCCCCCAATTCCTGGACAGTCTGTGGTGCAACGTGGCGTTAGTGGATGGAGCAAGACATGATGTCCCAGATGTGCTCAATTGGATTCAGGTCTGGGGATAGGGCGGGCCAGTCCATAGCATCAATGCTTTCGTCTTGCAGGAACTGCTGACACACTGCAGCCACATGAGGTCTAACATTGTTGTGCATTAGGAGGAACCCAGGGCCAACCACACCAGCATATGGTCTCACCAGGGGTCTGAGGATCTCATCTCAGTACCTAACGACAGTCAGGCTACCTCTGGCAAGCACATGGAGGGCTGTGCGGCCCCCTAAAGAAATGCCACCCCACACCATCACTGACCCACTGGTACTAGGTTTTGCTTACTATTTTACCACTTTACCATATTATTATTGCTTCTGTCAAGATCGCTGGTCAGTAAACATACGGAAATAATTACAACACCTAAAATGTTCAACTGTAATTTTGTTTTGTTTTTTTAAATAAAACCTTATCCTAATGTTACCATTTTAAAATCTGTAGCCTCCCTGTATGCATATGGTCATACCACAAACTCAACAAAATAAAACTGGGCTTAGACAAGAGGAATTGAACAGAACAGAAACAGAAATAATTAGAAAAGAATAATTGTCAATGGGAAAAAAAAGCAGAATGAGGCATCCCCAGTTACTCTTCCCAATGAAATTTCAGTTGAACTGGATAGAGACAATTGTTCAATTTCTTGCAGCCCTCATATATGTTGTCAAAATGCACCTGGGAAGGTTTATAAGTTCAAAAGCTGGTTTTAGGAAAGGAAAGAAGAGACAATGGCTCTGGCTTATTCGGCTAGATTTTGCCCCAGGAGATCACAGTTATTTGGAATGGAATGCAGAACTGCTGCAGCACAGGAAAACAGCTAAACCCTTATTCTAAGCATTTTATTGCTTTATAATGATTTAGCCTGCTTTTCATTAAAGTAATCCTCAAACAGGAGACAATAAAAGAAACCCATAAAGCACACAAACAAACAAAATTCCCCAAGTTAAAGCTAGAGGAGAGGGCTAAAGCAACGATGGAAGAAACAGATCAACTTCCACTAAGTACAACAAAACTTAGGGGCGAAGAGTCTGTATGTACTTGACACTGAAAGTGTCACCCCATCTGATTCAACGGTACTGTCGGCAAACAAGCTTTTAATGGTGATCCAACCTTTCAAATTATTTTAATTAAATATGAAGTTGATCTGAAAGATAGTGCAATTGCAGCCTCTGATTTCTTCTTTCTGTATCTGGCCTCCATGTCATTCCATAGGTAGTTTCAGAAAATAAAAATCAAAGCAGACAGCAAACTTATCAGTTTTTCTTCCAGTAAAGCTTGTTTTCCCACTTTGCCCTCATCCTGTAGCTCCATGAGAGTCACTTTGTGGGAGCATCTTCAATGCACTCAAAATTTTAAATGAGCCCAAAACGATGATGTGCTATTGTTTTAGGATGCACACAAATTACTTTGTGAGAACACATTCTTGTTTTATATTTTCTCTAAAGTGGATAATGTGTTGATGATATTCAACAGACATTCATCATGTACATAGATTCTGCAATGCCTAAAATATAAATCCTGAAAAAAAATTAGTATTCCCATGACTAATATTTTCCTGCTACAATCCATCTTTACTATCCTTGTGGAAAACTCAACAAATTTTCTGAATCTTCTCTTACTAATATTATTTTTAAAAGCCACATTGCATTACTATTTTCTCTGCAAACTATGGAAACCAGTTCTGTCCTTCACTGCTCCCTGTTGAAGCTAATATTCCAGAACTTAAGCATAATTTTCACTCACATCAATTAGAGCCAAATTCACATAAACACTTTACTTAAGATCTTTCATATTTTTTTCTAAGCTAGCCTATCTCCATATTGTTACAAGTCATACTACAATAATGCAAATTGGTTTCCAGCATTTTTGCATAGTTTCTCTGTGTACAATTTTAAATGAAGTTAAGCCGAAGGAAGGAAATAAAATATCTAAATAAATTTTAGTAGGAATTAAACATGGATGGCCTGGTTGCCAAAATGCTTGGTTAATTGGCACTACGCTTCTTTTAAAGTCTGTCGGAGGCATGGTGCAAAGACTATGGATATTTTTATATGTAGTGCAGTATGATTTTGTTGAAATAAACAACCGAATTAAAATGTATAACACCCACATTTGGTGTTAAATGCCCATCAGAATACTTGAATGTTGTCTGTTCATTTTATACAAGAGGAGCTCTAGGAGTCTCAGATTAATGAGTCTGGAGTATAACAGTCAGCTTGCAGTGTTTTAACTGCAGTGCAAGAGTTGTTTTCTGAGCCTGCCTTTTCCATTAAGAATTCCCACAGGAAATTTTGTCTACTTCAGCTCTTTGGACAGTAAAAGAAATACATTTCATTAACTTTTTCTGAACCTTCAACTTGAATGCTCCACCCCTTTGTGGATAGCTATACATATTGTTTTTCTTTTTTCTGTCTTCTGTTTCTTTCATCCAGTTGTGTCCAGTTCTTGGAGAATGCCTTCAATTTTCTTGGCCAAGTTTTTTAGAAGTCTTTTGCCATTGTTTCCTTTCCCAGGGCTGAGAGAATAACTGGCTCAAAGTAACTCAGCTGGCTTTGAGCCTGAGGTGGTACTAGAACTCAGAGTTTCCCGGTTTCTAATCCGATGCCTTAACCACTGCACCAAGCTGGCTTTCCTATATACTTTATATTGTTAATAAGCAATTTTATAGTATTAATAAACAGTGGTATACATAAGCAGGAGTGCATCAACGTTCTCTAAAAATCTGGCTGGTTACTAAATGGCAGTCACAACATGCTGAAATACAATCCTGGTTTTATGTACGTATACAGATATACATATAGCAGAATAATTTCCTCTCTTTCATTTATCCCTTTGATTATTTTAAAAGGAAGTTTAAGAGACTTTTTAAAAGCAGATTACAGGTAGTCCTTGACTTACGACAGTTCATTTAATGACCAAAGTTACAACGGCTCTGAAACAAGTGACTTAATTACCGTTTTTCACACTTACGATCATTGCAGCATCCCCATAGTCACGTGATCAAAATTCAGACCCTTGGCAACTGACTCGTGACGGTTGCCGTGTCTCGGGGTCATGTGATCCCCTTTTGCGAACTTCTGGCAAAGTCACTGGGGAAACCAGATTCACTTAACAGCAACCAATGTTACCAATTTAACAACTGCAGTGATTCACTTAACAAATGCAGAAAGAAAAGTTGTAAAATGGGGCAAAACTCACTTCACAAATTTCTCACTTAGCAACATAAATTTTGGGCTCAATTGTGGTCATAAATCAAGAATTACCTGTTACAGAAAGAAAGCTTTAGTTATTTGGCATATTTTTTATGGTTTATCTTTGCACCAGGCAAACCTTATATTTTCAGGCTGTTGGAAACCTTAGGTTTTTAATGATTTCAGTCAACATTTACATATGGCACATACATTAGTTACATGCTTTTACACTTTTCTCTACCAAAAACAGGTTGAAAATAAAGTGGTGTTGTAATATCTGTGCATACACACATAAAATGTATATTTATACAAGCAAACATTTGCTTTCCAAAACTAACAGTATAGCCCCGAACTCTCCAGTTTACTGCATGTGATTCCTGACATCTGGTACCTCCCCAACATATTGATTTCCACAACCAAACGTCATGCAACAGTGCTACAGAAGGCAAGTCGAGCAGCACTTTTGTCTGACAAACCTTATCATAGCTTGCTCCAATCTGATTCATTCCTTGTCTATTAGAGCACAATTCCTTTAAGGAAGGCTACCATGCAAATTGACTTCAACACTCTTGATGGATAATAAGGGGCAGTAAAATGATATTGAAAGTTCCTTTTTTCTGCCATTTATTGGTAATATAGGGCAGCGGGATGGCTCAGTGATTAAGATGCTGGGCTTGTCGGCTGGAAAGCCGGCAGCTCAAGTTTGAGATCTGGACTCCAAGCAACAGGGTGGGCACCCATCCTCACCTTAGCTCCTGCCAAACTAACAGTTTGAATACATAAAAATGCAAGTAGATAAATAGGTATCACTTCAGTGGGAAGATAACAGTGCTCCATCTCATGCTGGCCACATGAGTGCGAAAATGTCTTTGGACAGAGCTGACTCAGTGGCCTTAAAATGGAGATGAGTGCTGCCCCCTATAGATGGCAACAAGTAGAAAGGTAAAATCCACAGAAACTTCTTTTTGTACTGGTAATATGGAGTTTTACAATCCAAATATGGAAGCAGTGCCTCAGTCTTAGGAAGTATGGCAGCTGTAGCCCAGCACTCTGAGAAGGCAGTAAATTGGGATGTCATATTATCTAGCCTGGGTTTAAATCTCCAGTTAGCTTTGAAATCTATTATAGAACATGGAAAAGGTAATTTCTTTTTTTCGCTTGCTAACCTATGTCTGTTTGCACAGAGAAAGTTGGGGAAAATATTTGGAGAAAATATTGTTTAAAGTTATAAAGATAAATTAGAGATTCAGAAGGATGATGGATCACTCCTTCTGTAGGGAAATGGGGTATCTGTGCATTTAGATGAATCATTCTATGTGTTTTAATGGAGTATCTGTGCATTTAGATGAATCATTCTATGTGTTTTAATGTTATAAACCGTTTCCATTTCAGCAAAGTGGTGTTTTGAAGAACTGGAAGAACAAATTTTTCATAGCATTTCAAATCAGTAGAATAAAACAAACATGATATTAAAAGTATACAAATCATTTGTATTTAATTATGCCTTAATTGCAACACATTAATTGGAATGCATGAAAATTAAAATTAAATTACCCTAATTTAATTTTCTGCTCCATATTGCAGTCTGATATACTTCTAGGTTTTCAGTTAAGAAGTTATAAGAACTGTATCCTGGGCACATATATAGAGAGAGGAAATCAAATGTTTTTGACCAATGTGACAATTCTGAACAATTCTGCTTTAATTGATCCATTTTTTTTATAGTTTTTACACTTTATCTTAATGGATGTATCTATGTTTCTTTCCTCACGTTACTTGTTATTTTAGTTACCCAGAGGAATATGTTCAAGCAAGCAGTTCGGCTAGACAAGATGCTTTATGAGCGAGAAGTGAATCTTAGCAACCTGAACCACAGAATCATACAGTTGCCAGGATCTTGTGACTGAACAGTATGAGCCTTTCCCAATAAATAAATACTTAAAATACAAATAACTGAAAGCAGCTTTCCAGTTGTGGTCCTTTACATTGGGATTATGATAACCATCCCATCCTTCATCCCTGGATCTAGTCTCACTATGGCAATGGCTATTACATTAGTTGATTGGTTAATTTTGTCCTATTTATATCCCCATTCTTTTCCATTTTTAACAGAATTATATGGTTTTAGTAGTTGCAATAGTCATGCTTTTTTAAAGCATATTTGTGTATCACTTTGGTTTCAAGGGCTGTTTAAACTAGCCTGATAGTGAACAGATAATTTGGAATTCAGCTATAACTTAATTTTCGATTAGACAGAATGGTACAGATAACATGAATGCTTTGAAGTAGCTCCATGTAGGTGATCCTGGCATGTTTAATTTTAAATAATTTGGAACATGGGAGATTGAAACTCTAGCAAAGGAAGAAGATGGCTCTAATTATCTGTCTCTACCCTAAGTCCAATTAAATATTTCCATCATTATTAGCATTTCTTATTTGGAGTTGGAAGAATTGCATCCATGGGAAAAAGTTCCATCCATAGGAGTTTTCTTCCCATTGTGGTATAGGCAGTCCTTGACTTATGATCACATTTGGGACCAGAATTTCCATTGTGAAGCAAAGTGATGGAAGCAACGAATCATGATGGATTTTATGATTTTTTTTTTTAACCACAGTTGTTAAGTCCTTGCTGTTGTTAAAGAATGGTGTGGTTATTAAGAGAGTTTGGCTTCACCCATTGCCTTTGCTTGTTAGGAACTGATTGAGAAAATCATAAATAGTGATCATATAACCCTTGGGTGCAGTAATTATCATAAATATATAATTTTTTATCATGTGACCAAGGGGATGCTGTGACCATTTTAAGCATTAGGAATGATTGTAAGTCACTTTTTTCAATGGCAATGTAACATTGAATGGTTGCTCAAAAATAGTGACAAGCTGATGATTACTTGTGCAAGAAGGAACATGACAGTGAACATGGTTACATTTCAATGAGTCGATGCCTCTTTCATTGCACCATGATCCTAATTTAGTGAAGGCTTTCTTATAGCAACTATTTATCTAAAGTCATCACTCTGCTAAACAAATAATTCCCTCAACACTGTTCAACTATTTACAAAGTGTACACTACTATTACTGTTAATCTTCTCATCACTCCTTATCATCCATCCCCTTCCATTTGCAATTGTAGGANACCCATCCCCTCCCACTTGTGATTGTAGGACTGTAACTTTGTTGCTTGTATCCTTACAATTTATATTGACTGTTTCCCAGTATGATTTGATTATTGATTGTACCCTATGACTATCATTAAGTGTTGTACGTTATGATTCTCAACTCCTGACGAATGTATCTTTTCTTTTTGTATACTGGGAGTATTTACACCAAGACAAATTCCTTTTGTGTCCAATCACACTTGGCCAATAAAGCATTCTATTCTATTCAAGTTGCCAAGTTTGGGGATGCCTGTTCTACAGACACAGAAGTGACTGAGTTAAGCATCAGTTTGATGTAGCAATGGAGGATGGCTCAGGAAACAAAAATCCAGCTAAGGTTTAGCACCAATTCAGAAGGCAGCCAGTAGCCAACCTGGTATAAGTAAAGAACACAACAGGCTGTTACTTCTTTATAATACTTTGTGCAAGCTTTATCAAGCCAGTATAAAATGAATGACTCTGAAAAACTCTACAGTGCATTGAGAGGATCTTTTGTGATCAACAGAAGAAGCAAAACAAAAGGAAAAAAAATCTAGTGCTCTGGCATTCAGCAGATCAGACCAAAGATCGGACCAAATTTCTTCTTCCCAGATCTCCACTTTTCATAAAATCTTTTAAGTATTTCAAGTCGCTGCTTGCACTTCTTTGCAACTGTTTGCTTGTGCTTACAGGGAGTCCTCTACTTATAACAGTTCATTTAGGGACCATTCAAAGTTACGGCAGCACTGAAATAAGTGACTTATGAGTGTTTTTCACACTTATAACCATTGCAGCATCCCCATGGACACATGATCAAAATGAGATACTCAGCAACTGACTTATATTTTTGACAATGTTCTGACCCACACCCTTTTCTGACAAATCAAACACAATTCAAAAAGAACAGAAACCTTGCAATACTTTTACAAAATAAGTAGCTGTGATAAGCACAAGCTTTGCCAAATTGTGCAAGACTTGACAAAAGATAACAGACAAGAAATAATTTGCAAAATAAGAATCTTCAAATACAAACTCAGGATACTGGAATGTCCATGAGGCTGGAGTTTCCAAACGTCTTTGTGTTCTGAAAAGATTAGTTTCACAGCTGACTTTTATCTTCTTGAAGGAGGGCCCATTACTTTGCATCCTTACTCCTGAGTCGCCTGTGCTGATCCAGCTTTCTCTTCTACAATCATCCTGCGCTTATGCGTACTTGACACAGACTCCTTGGGAACCTCCTCATTGCTCCTGCCAGCCTCCACAATCTCTGAAGGCAGCAGTCCACTCCTGTCCCTTCATCTGAATCCTCACTCTCCTCAGCCATCTGCACCTGTTGCCGGCTAACCACAACAGATGGCCGCAATGTCTCAGAGTCATGTGATCCCCTTTTGAGAACTTCTGACAAGCAAAGTCAGTGGGGAAATCAGATTCACTTAACAACTGTTTTACTAGCTTAATGGCTGCAGTGATTTGTTTAACAACTGTGGCAAGAAAAGTGGTAAAACTGGGCAAAATTTTCAAAACAAATGTTTCGCTTAACAACAGAAATGTTGGGCTCAATTGTGGTCATAAGTTGAGGACTACCTTTATTTATGAAACAAGTGACTATGGGTGGCTTACCACATTAAAAATCCACAACTTAAAAACCCATAAAACCTCACCCCACCCCATGGCGGCAGCAACACAATCAAATCAACCACTTGATGGGTTCCATACACATTTGTGGTCTTCAGGCTTGTTGACAAAACCACAACTTCAAGATCTTTTGGATCCTTCATACTCTACATAAATGACCTCTGTAATCATATTAAGCCCATGTCACACTGCACCAACGGATGGAAAGAGGATGTAAAAGGGAGAGAAACACTTGCCATCCGTTGGTTA
>BHFT01000526.1:0-30856 GCA_004320025.1 Laticauda laticaudata
CCACCCCCGAAATTTTGCTCGTCCGCTGTGTCCTTTTTGCACACGTTTTGCATCCGTCGGCCAGTGGGACCTAGCCTTTAGTAGTTATCTAGTGTTGTATGTTAACTGTGAGGAATAAATAGAGTTTCCTGGAGAGAGTTATGGTTTACTGAACAGGATGCCTATTAGAAGAGACTGATAACATAATGCCAATGCATGGGAAACATGACAGTTATTCTATTTTTACATTAGATCATCATTTATGTAACATTTTTACATCATTCTTCATGGGGTCAAAGACAATTTGGCATAGTCAACTCACCATGGCCAACTTGCCATGGCCAAAATGCCACAGTCTACTTGCTGTGGGACAACTTGCCACAAAACAAGAATTACACTAATGTCAAAGAAATGGTGGAAGAGAATCATTAAAGAAAGGATGTAAAAGGAAGAACAAAATGACATGTGAATGACACTAATTAAAAGAGTTGATTAATTATTTTAAACACTTGGTCTTCATGGATGCACTCTGCTAGTCTGTCTGTGTGGCTTACAGAGTGGCTGTTAAAATCCTTACACTGAATGTTATAATTTTTATTTCTTGGGCTGCTGGATATTTTGGTTTATGATGCCATGTGGTTGCAACAGTCCGATGCTTGTTTTTTGTGATGTTTTTGATCATAGTTGTGTTGATGGTGCTATAAAGTTGTTGAATGGTCAAGCACTTTTTGATTAATTGTATGGGTATCCATATTTTGGGAAGTTGTATATAATGTATTTCATTGTTCTTGTATTCTGGGTTGCTGCAGTGCATTTGAGATTGTCTGAACAGTTCTTATACTGTTCCTCTTATGAAAAGTTGGGTTGTTACTCTGCTAATGGAGCACTTGGTTACACTGGTTTTTTTTCGAATTTGCTGCTGTTTTTTTCTGCTGCTGAAAATATCCAGGAAGGATACTGTGTTATTGTTTTCTTCACTTATGAATTGTATTCCTTTGAAGATGTTGTTGATGGTTTCATGTGTCTGCTCTAGTTTTTTCTTTTTTTATTATGATGAGATACATACCAGATCCATACTTTTATTAAGTATGGATTAAGAATACTTTTATTAAGTATGGATCTGGATGTATCAAATACATACCAGATCCATCCTTTTGATTGCATGTGCAAGACTGCTATAATTTCTAGATGCTACATTACAGTCTCTGCTATGAATCCTGAAAGTAGTGATCCCTGCCCTGGGTGTTGATAAATTTTGTATGGTTATATATGGTACATTTATTTATTGGAGTATTATCTCCTGCTTATATAATGACTAGTAAATTTTCTAATTTGACCTCTTAAAACTAGGGAAGTTGTTTCAAGCTCCTTCCATGTTTAAAGGAGTATATGACTATCAGTGTTCTAACCAACAAACTTCAAACCAATCAACTCCAAGATAAGCATTTCCTCAAAGTTCCATTTAATTAGAGTTGTCATATTGGCACTTCTGGGAAAATTAAAATCTGAGTGTTCTGGGTTTTCCTTTCCCAAAAGAAATTCAAAGACCCATCCCTTGCACCTCTCAGTTCATCACATGGCCCAATCATCATCCCAACTGGAGACATCCTTCTAGTCACTCCCCTCCAGGTGCAGGGTAACACGTCCTTGACTCTCTGAGAAAGAATGTTGTTAAGTCTAATCTTCTACCTCTCTGTGAAATCCCCCCTCCCAAATTCCCAGGCACTAAATGTGGCAGTCTCAAAGCTTCCAAATAAAAAATGGCTTCCTAGGCTGACAATGACATTCTTCCTCTGTGGTCTTCACAATTTTGTGGATTACATCATATCACTTTCTTCATCCCCAGAGGAAATACTGTGAATTCTTTTCTCCTGAGCTATGCAGCAATATTTTCTTACTGATGGAAATACCTACTTTGACTTGCCTTCCAGCTTGCAGAATTTCATTCTTTCC
Source organism: Laticauda laticaudata (assembly GCA_004320025.1). Lineage (NCBI taxonomy): Eukaryota > Metazoa > Chordata > Lepidosauria > Squamata > Elapidae > Laticauda > Laticauda laticaudata. Next base: position 1,933 of record BHFT01000526.1, read on the forward strand.
TCTGGAACCAAGGAACAGGGCACCATCCTCTTCTTTTGTTGCTATTCCGAGAGAACATTGTGCAATTTCCCACATATCTCTACTGGTAGTGGTTGTTTCAACTGTATTTTCATCTGGTAATATGGAAAACAGAAAGCATGAGTGAAGACACTCTACAGTTGTGGGAACCCACTTAAGAGAAAATGAGAAATGATATGGGTGAGGCCATATGACAAAACTTTATTTAGCAGTTTTGAATAAATATATGTTGCTAATAGAAGAGAATATTTGTAGCTCAGGATTGAACTGTGGAGTCCTTGGTGCTTCCAAACTTGGCTGTTTTCTTGCAGAAGTTTCATAAGCCAAGTAGGAAACATCAACAGTGTTAGCTGAATAATGAAATTTCTGCAAGAAAACAACCAAGTTCAGAGAGTATAAATATTTTATGCATGTCAACATTTAGAATACTAAACTTTTTAATATTTAGTTTGCTTAATATTTATAATGAACATTCTCTATATCTTATTATTCATGATTGTGTGCCAATGAACCAGCCTCAGTTCCTGTATACTACAGAGACAAATGCTAACCATCATTAGCTTCTTCCAGTAATAATTTATAGCTCTTCAAACAAGACTCTTGATTCCATCTATTCTTATTATAAAGTGTCTTCCCTTTCTTCCCTTCCATCAACCTTGCCAAGATTAGCTATTTTTCCTCGTCTATTATCCACTCCCAACACATGTATATGAGTTTCTTCTTGCAGATCATCACATCAAGGGAGCAATCAGTCTCTGCTTGGACCAGATTGATTGTTTCTTCTTACAGTACATACTACTCTAAGAAACCATTGCCAGATCCATAATTCAAAAGAATCCACCTTCTTTATCTTGCACTTTCTCAATGTCCAGCTGTCACAGCTCTATATTAACCCACAAAAAAGCATTATTTTAACTATTGTATCTTTGCTGACATATAAAAATGCTTAACACTCATGGTCAAAGTGTGTTATTATCTTTCTGCTTATGATTAATCCTCTGTCCAGCACACTTTTTATTTATTCTAGAGTCCTCCCAAAAGTTTGTCCCTTGTTGTGAATTTGTCTTCTTAATAATAACATCAACCCAGATTTTTTTCACATTCCATTTTTTATTTGTATGAAACCTTCTAAATCTTCTTTAGTCTTAGCTAATGAAGTGTTACCTATATTGTTAAAGGAACACGGTGGCTCAAGTGGTTGGAATGTTGGGCAGGAAGTTAGTAAACCCAAGTTCGAGACCTGAGAGCTGCAGTAGGTCAGGATTGAGCTCTTGTCCTTCACTCCATGTCCTTCCAGGGATGTGAAAGGAGTCCCCAGCTGGGTATCCCCAGAGCAAAGGCGATGTCACTGGCTAATTCTTTCAATCTGGAAGCTCCTCAGTGCTTCTGACTCAAGTGCAAACCGTCATAGTTAAGATTGTTGATGTTTCAGCCTCCTAGTCTGATTCTAGCTCTTCCAAACCAGTCATTATTGCAATACATTCAGGACAAATTTAAAGAGATATGAGGATTATACCTGTTCTACTCTCACTTCCTTCTCTGTTCTGCATTTCTTTAATTCTCTGTTCTGCTGTTTCCTTAATTTTAATAGTTATAATAATTTCTTCACTGTTAAAGTTCTTTGGAAAATTGATCAATGGGGGGGGGATGGTTACATCTCTGTGCTGCAAATCTTTGAAAACTTGCTGAAAACTGTTGAAAGTCTGCCCAAAACTAATAGGCATACATTACAAGACATAATACTGGAATGATGGTGCATACCAACCTGATGTTATAACTCATGCAATATTTTCCATTTTCAGAATAGTCTTAGAATTTAAGAGTACATAGGCTGGTTACAGCCACACCAATAACTAACTACAACTAGAAGTAACATTATAAAGAGAAAGGTATCTTGCTAATTTCAGTGCTGAAGCAACCATATTGTTTTAAATATTATAGCTTGCACAAAGGAGTTTTCACGGGGAAATTCACCAAGTACTGATCCAAATAAGACCTCATATGGGTCAGGAACAAGTAAGCAAAGTAACTTTAAGCTTTTTAATCAACCTATCCATTGATTAATAAGTGAAAGCACCATATTTAATCAACTCAAAAGCTTTTCAGTGTTTGACAGCTCACCTTTTTTATGAGATGCTTAAACATTATCCTCAGTATGCAGAAGTAATGAATCATAAAGCAGCTTCATCTAATAATTGTGTATAGTTTCTGGAAGAAGATAATAAGAAGGAAGATGGGGGAGAGAGAAATCACTAGAATTGTTCTTTGTATATTTGTGTTCACTTACCCGCACACATTTAAATAAACTGTGCATGTAAGAAAAATTTCTTAAGCTTCAGAAACTAGCTATATATGTTGTTTTCTTGTTATTATGTTTATTCATAATGTTCATTTTCTTAGGTTCTCATAATTGAAATGAGGCAGCTAGGAAATTGTGGCAATCTTTGCACAAAACATGCTGGCTTATTTACACTACTATTTATATTGTCATTAGGTTGTCAAACTGACTGGTTAGATCAAATGATACTGCTGTTTTCTTTACTGGCACTATCCCATTGGACTATGTACCATGCTATTATCTTATTATACCATTCCTGAGTTAGGATAACATATATTATAACATTCCTAACTGGCTGATAATATCTGATAAATACAGGAGAATTAGGAAATGAAGAAAGAAATCATCCTAAGGTTGTTGAATATGCATTAGTATTTCCAAGAAAAAAAAATGACCTCCATCAAAATTATTTTAGATTATTCTATATTGGAATATTTACACTGGACACCCTGGAAATAATTCACACACACACATACACAAATACACACATATATATAACACTAATTACCAGAACCAAATGCCTGGCAGATAAGACACATATAAAGACTGAACTATGCACCCTGATGCGGTATCTGCTATCCCGCATTAGATGGGCGTCTCATGATAGGGAGCGAAAGGAGAAAGAAACGACAGGAGACGAAGTTCCTCGGATGAGTGCCAGAATGTTCTGGGTTTACATGCTCTTTTTATTATGGCTTCAATCAAAAAGGGGTGATTGTTTAATTCAGAGCCTAGTCAAGCCCTAGGTCAGACAGGATATTACAGGATTTACAATAGCTCAGATTAAGGCCAAGATACCAGGGTCAGACAGGATGCAAGATTTATAATTCGATCAGGATATTCCTGCTTTACAAAGGCTGCATGCTAGACAAAACTAATTCACAATGTAAAATAAGCTATTTCTACAGATGTTTAGCTCCTTGTCCCGGTACGTGCCCCTGCAAAAGGTCACTGAGGAGACAGAAGCTCAATGATACAACGTTGAATGATACAATGTGCAAAATGCCTGAATCATACATAGTTGCAATGATACACAGTTGCAAACATATGAATGATTACATAGTTACAACATCTCCTCTGTTTTTATTATTTATTGACGAGTTTCTTCCTTGTCAAAGAAAGACAGAACCTTTTTTCTGAAATGTTCACCGGTCCCAGTCATCTAGGCAGGAGTGCGACCCATCGGCGTCAGGGTTGTCAAGAAGCGGTAACTCAGCCAATGACATTTTTTCGTCCGGTGTTAAGGACCTTAACATGAGCTTGCAATAACACATTAACATTAGCAGTTATGGAGATAATGATTTTTCAAAAAATTTGCAATATTCTATTAAAACAAACAAGGTCCTATAATACATATCAATATAATGATTATTAATTGGTCCTTGCCAAGCAGTTAAAAGGGTTGTACCATGGTGAAATAGAAAACAGCCCTTTGATACCAATTATACATGTTTACCTTTCATTTCTCTATCTTTTAAGGCACTTTTTCTAATTCTTTCATAGAATTCAAACACCGATCCCCCTGCTATCAGCATAAAACAACATTCTTCTTTAGCCGCAGCACACAATCCCCTCTTGTTTTTAAAATAACAGATCTGAAGCCTCTGACGATTCGCAAGACCACTTCGAGAGGGACGTCAAGGAGTTTCGGGTTTTTTTTTTTTTGTTTTTTTTGTGCAAAAAGCTGTAATTGATTTCTCAATCGTAATAAATCATTTCATCAATGCTGAACCCAAGCTGTAATTTTTGTCAGACGACAGCTAGTCCTGCAATGCCCGTGCTGCGCCCGTGGTGCCCAGAGCAAGCAGTAGACTAGAGTGAGAGTACTAATAATTTCCCGCTTTGACTTTCTGAGGGCGTATTCAGTGGTTGCGGTAAGGGTATTAAAATCATCAGAGTTAACACGTCAATTTTTTGGTACAAGCCATACTGGAATGCAAAATGATTTGGATTTTAATAAGTTTCATCCCCATAGACACATGTGTGAGACCAGTGGAAACAAGCCCAGACAGAATTATTGCCAGGGATAAAATACATTCCTTTCAGGCGTGATGTTAAAATTCCTCCTGAAGTGGTGTAACTGCAGATTATCCTCCCGATGGTGGGGTGGCGCCAAGCGCGGTTCTTTAGAAGTACAATTACAATGATAGCCATTGAAACATTATTGACAATATTCTGATGTAAATTGGATGTGAATGTTTCCCAAGCAACAAACCGACCCCAGTGATGGAAGAAACAGTCATAGTGGAGTTCCTCCAACGGGCCAATACGTATTAGTCTGATGTGGAATTAGCCAATGGATTCTCTTGGGAAGCGATGGCTTATAAAAAGGTGGAGAGCAAGAAATACAAAGCCAAACATGTTGGAGGCAATGATGAGTTTGAAGAGTTTCAGCAAGCATAGGAAGCTTTGATCAATGGAATCAATGGTTAACTCCCTTGTTTATGGGTTGCAAGAATGGGGAATTAAATAACCTTTTCATGTGTGTCCCATCCGGTTAGAGCTGAGGGAGTTCAAGTTTGACGTTGAATGTAAAAATATTTCCATAATTGCTTTTTCTGTCCAGACTTCCTTTTTAGGCGGGCACCCCATTTCAAGCCAGTGTCCCAATAGGGGTACTTTTTCTTGCCTTGGTCCGGAACCTTTATGGTTACCGGGTTGCATTGGGCCAATTTTTTATCACTTGCCATGGAATTAATCCCATTGTGGTGCGAGTGACAGTAATGAGATCACCCTTAGTTGCCCGGATCCCAATAAATATGGTCAGTTGAAAACACACAACCAAGGCTTGTTGCAAAAGTAATCCGCACGACCCCCGGCAATCGAGAAAGTCGTTGGGCAGGGGACTGAGTGTGGAAACGGGCGTGCTCTGGGGCAATACATAAAACTTTATTTGTATTTTACAACCTCTATGGACTAGCTCCGTTGGATGAGAGGCGGTTGTAGGCGGGTGGGAGCCTACAAGCGATTTCTGCCAAATCGAATTGAAGTGGTGGGTAAGAAGTCTCTATGCGAGAAGAATTGGTTGTAGCAGCTATTAAACGAATGCCTTGAAAGTCTTTATAGATCCAAGTAATATATATTTTCTGTTGAGGCTTCTCGGACGATCATGACAGTTCTTTGAAGCAGTTCGTTTGTTGACAGGGATCAGAGTTCGGTATATAAAAGGCATCACAAGTAGGAGAGAGGACTTGACAAGTTAGTTTGTAGAAACATTTACGAGATGAGAAGGGAATGCAATTAGTAGAAAAAGGTAATAATTACCAATAATGACATGAAGGATTAATTTGGTCATCATCAAGATGTTAGTTGGTCGATGGGGAACCCATATACAAGAGAAGGACATTTTAGGTCCCCCTATATCTAGCTTGAATAGAGGAAAAGATTTTATAGGTTTTTCCATAGGAAGAGTAAAGAAGAACAAAAAAGGCGAGTGATAGAGTGTTCTGTTAAACAAAACAGAAGTGAACAGAGTGAAGCTATGGGTAGCATTTTTCAATGACGCTACCCACATGGAACAAAGTATAATAGCCTTCTGTTATATGAAGTTGCTTTAACACGAATATCTTTTGACAGGAAGCATAGGTTTTGTTGAAGTAGTGTGAATATAAGAGATAAGATTTATTGGGAAGATTATTATGCCAAAACAAAACAAGAGACAGTCACTATCATAAATTAATAAAGCGAAAATCTATGTGGTCCAATGACCATGTTGAACAAAGCGTAAAGTAGGATATGAAATAGTAGAAATTGCAAAGAGGATAATAGGCAAGAATATCGAGAGATAAAGTAACAAGTTTCATTAGCAACAAGATCGTAGCGATGAAGAAGAAAAGTTGCAAGTTTCAGCAAGCCGTTGTTGTGGGGCTGGCTGCCCTGCCCTGTTTCTAGTCTTCCCTGATTCAAAAAAGTTTGTGAATGATATGAGGTTATTCTGCTGTTCATTCTTTTGGACTATGCACTGATTAGCCAGTGATAGCCCTTTGCATCAAGGGCAGTGCGGCTTGGGCGAGCTACCTTGCGTTTCTTGACATAATTCTCCCCCAACCTGGGCTTCTGCATGGCTCCTTAAAGTGACCGGCTTGCCACAATTAAAAACAAATTGCCCATTTTGCGGAGTCGTTTTGTTGGGAAAATGGGAAGAAGAGAGCCATGTTCTTGCCTGCATGCCTTCAGTAATGGCTGTAGCCAGAGTAGGACATGGAATGGGAATGTGGTCCTAATGATTCAGCAGGCTGTAAGATAATCTCCAAGGTAACATTTTTCTTATTAATTAATGTTGCAAAACTTTCTGACAATCAGCGTTTGCGTTTCATAAGCAAGTTTCAATTTTAATTTCATTACAAGCCTCCTCATTATCAATTTGTCTCTCTAAGGCTTCTGTGAGACGATTTATAAAGGAGGAAAAAAGGTCAGAAGTCTTGAATAACTTTAGAGAAAGATTTGCGGCACAACGGCATCCCACATTAATCAACCTTTTGAGCAGCGGCCAAAAGCACAATCCTGTAATATAGGAAAAGCAGCTGCGGCTGTGGGCCAATCTGCTGGGCAATAGGTAACATAGTGCAGCTACCGTTCTAAGCATATCCTAGAGTGACATTTGCGGCAAGCCTCTAGCGGCTGCGGCTGACAGTACGCTTATGAAATTCTGACTCCCAGACCAAAAATTTGTGAAGGCCGTGAGGATTCATGTTAAATGAATTGTACGGCCAATCAGCATTTATCAATCAGCTCCTGGTTGGGGCTATTGATCCTAAAAACCCTGTACATAGTGAGATGAATTACCATTTTCCTTGCAAGCTGCTTTTAACCTAATTTTGTACGGCATTGGGGTATACTGAGGAGGCTTGGAGGATTGCCGGTTTGTTGATAGGATAAAGGGAGGCAGCTTCAAGGGGTGTCCTCGTCCATTTCCTTCGTAAAAGGCTTGTTGAATGGCTTTTACAACACCCCCCCCCCGCTTTGGAGGGTGGTGGAGGACACGAGGGCTCTACATTTAAGGAAGTGGATTGGATGGAGGGAGGCTCCGTAATGACTTATGATCATTGGGAGCGGAGGGTTGAAGGACGCAAAAAGTTATCATACTTGTTGGGGAATTCAAATACACTCTCTGCTTCTATTTATTAATGGACTTTTAAAGCCTCCATAATTTTCCTCAGTGACCAAATGCCATAGGTGCACGAGGAGGACTATGAGGATAGTCACCAATTTTTTGCCAAATGGAGATTTTTTAAGGACCCTTTCTCTGGATAATTGGACAATGTTGCCACACATAAGTCAATAATGTAGCAATAGGTTTCATTTTACAGGCGAGCCCTTAAATTAGCAGAATATTTAGAAGAAGAAGCGACTAACTCCTCAATTCCTTCAGATGCTCTGTCTGTTGTTGAGAGAAAGTTTCCGCCCATACTTACGAAAGTCAAGACGTCTGTTCAGATCCGATGATGTGCAATTCACTTCAGGCCTGGCGATGCACAGCTCCCATCGAGCGGTAAGATATGAGCGTGTCGCAACGTATCCCCCTTAGGGAATCATGTCGGGGTCACCAGAATGCGGTATCTGCTATCCGCATTAGATGGGCGTCTCATGATAGGGAGCAAAAGGGAGAAAGAAACGACAGGAGACGAAGTTCCTCGGGATGAGTGCGCCAGAATGTCTGGGTACACGCTCTTTTATTATGCTCAATTCAAAAGGGGTGATTGTTTATTCAGAGCCTAGGTCAAGCCCAGGTAAGACAGGATATAAAGGATTTACAATAGCTCAGATAAGGCAAGATACCAGGTCAGACAGGATTGCAAGATTTATAATTCGATCAGGATATTCCTGCTTTACAAAGCTGCATGCTAGACAAAACTAATCACAATGTAAATAAGCTATTTCTACAGATGTTTAGCTCCTTCCCTGTACGTGCCCTGCAAAAGGTCACTGAGGAGACAGAAGCTCAATGATTACACGTGAATGATACAATGTTGCAAATGCCTGAACGATACATAGTTGCAATGATAACACAGTGCAAACATATGACATGATACATAGTTACAACACTCTGACTAAAGTATGACAGCCATGCTTCCCAAAAAAACAAAATCACCAACTTGGATCCACAAAAAACACACCACAAGAACATAACAGAGACCTAGAGAAAAAACCAACAACCTAATGGAACAGCTGTCCTTGCCTACATAGAGGTACTACAGATAAAATCAGTAAGATACTACACAGGCATCACATCAAGAACTGCCTTTAAAACAGCACAAAAAAAATAGCAGCCATCCTTAGAAACCCAAAGCAAAATTGACCTGGAAACGCAAGGCATATATGGAAGTTCCCTGTACATCATGCTGGCCACATACATTGGGACAGAACGCAATAGAAGATATAAGTACCCGCCTAGATGAACACAAAAATGCAGTAAAAAAGCTGCGACACACCTCTCACTATCACACACATGAAACCACAGGTCAGCATATCAACTTCAATGGCACTAAAACCCTAGCCACTATTAGAAACCCACCACAGAATCATCAGAGAAAGCCATTAGAGATTGAAAAAGACCTGAAAGCATGAAATGAAGAGATGATTCCACCAGAACTGTCAATCAGTTGGAAAGCCTGCACTCTCAAATAAAAAATCTCCACACCACAGCAGGCAAACACCTGGGCACAAACAGACTCCTCTGATACCTCCAAGCTCAACACCCCCCAGGCACCAGATGAAACCTGGCTCCTAATAGAATAACAGCCATCCTTTCACATGAAGCCAAGCTGCACTGAAAGGCCTCCCAGTGCAGGAGCAAGAGTGGTTGCCAGCCAATCAAAGCACAAAACAGACGAGAAGGAAACAGAAACACCAATCAATCAAACTCAAGTCCAATAAAACACAGACCAAGACTCCCAACAATCAGGATGAAGAAAAAAAACCATCCGGCACAGCATAGGCTAGCCTCAAATTTTAAACAAAGACTCTGAGACTCTGACCCACATACAAACTCTATACAGAAGCCTGATGATGGCAAGATGAGATTCTGCTGAATTGCTAAACTTTAAAAAAGCACTACAATGACGTGGGATAATACCCGAAGGAAGCTGAATGTAGTTTACCTTGCCAGGTATGGTTCTTTATATTTATACTGAGATATGTGAAACTTGAGTTTCTTTGAGTTCACTGGAGCATGTTTCATTATTCAGTGCAGCAGTGCTATTCAGTACAGGGTGCTTTTTCTGCCTTATGGAAGATATTCCTAGATATGATTGATAGATAGATAGACAGACAGACAGACAGACAGACAGACAGACAGACAGACAGACAGACAGACAGATAGATAGATAGATAGATTTGTTGTCAATCTCACTTTGAGGTGATTCTGGATGGTTTACAATTTATAAACATGAAACATCTATGAACAATAAATATTCCTAATAATAGTAATAGGGACACTTAATAGTAATAGGGTGGCTCAGTGGCTAAGACACTGAGTTTGTCTTTCAGAAAGGTCAGCAGTTCAGCAGTTCTAATCCCTAGTGTAACAGAATGAGCTCCCATTACTTGTCCCAGCTTCTGCCAACCTAGCAGTTTGAAAGAATGTAAAAGTGCAAGTAGAAAAATAGGGACCACTTTGGTGGGAAGCTAACAGCGTTCCATGTGCCTTCGGTGTTTAGTCATGCTAGTCATATGACCACAGAGATGTCTTCGGACAGTGCTAACTCTTCAGCTTTGTAACTGAGATGAGCACAGCCCCCTAGAGCCAGAAACAACTGGCATGTATGTGCAAGGGGAACCTTTACCTTTAATAATAGTAATAAATTACAATTAGAAAGATGGGGAGGAAGGGAGTTGGATGTACACAAGGGAAGATTAATACATCAACCACCTCCAGTGTGATACACCTCTGTTGAGTACCAAGCCAACTAGCAGAGCCAGGTCCTCAGGCCCTTAAAGGGAGGTCAGAAAGATGGCACCAGATATTCTAAAGGACAGGCACCACAGCAGAATAGGCTCTTCTCTTGGATCCTGCCAGCTGAAGTTTCTTCACCAATGGAGCCTGCAGCAAATTAGGATGGGCCCAATCCTCCTGGCCTTTTGTGAGCCCTAAAGACCTAGTTCTGTGAAGTGACCCATCTGCTGGCCATATTAGCATTACTCATCTGTGATATTTCCTCCGCTACTATGCATTTTAGTTTTTGTATTTATGATTGCAATTGTTCTTATTTTTATTTAATATGCTCATGCCCAGAATCACGTTTTGAGACTGGCAGTTATACAGATTGATTCAATCAATCAATCAGTTCAAATTTCTGTATCTAATTGCTGTAACATCAGAATGCTGCAAGATCTCCACTATCTTATCCACTCAGAGTTTGATATAAGAAAGGTATTATATAGTTATTTCAAATAAATAAATAAAATCTTGCAGGACTCATTCTTATTGGAAGGATGTGAGAGGATTAACTCATTAAAACAGCTACATCTTTTTTTCAGACTTGTCTTCCAAAGCATTTCTTTTGAAGTATTTCTGAAGCATTCCCAGACTTAATAAATTGAGCTAATCCAATGCTAATTTTAAGGAAAAGTATTTTATTGAAATGGGTAAATTTTATGCAATTTGGTTAGATTCACTTTAAGCTATATATTAAATGTGATTTGTCTTTTAATGTTTCAAGTTCCACTTTCAAAAGCATATAGATTCTGATTTCCTTAAACATCATTTTATTTTATGTCTGAAGGCACACGAATCACAAAGAGTGGGTTGGACACAGATAATAAAAGAAAAAGAAGTTTAGGTTTTCTGAAAAATAGTGTTAGTGGGCTCAGTGAATCACATTTTTTTGCAAATCAGGTCGTCCTTGGCTTACAACTATTCATTTAGTGACTATTTGAAGTTAGAACAGCATTGAAAAAGGTGAGTCATGACTGTTGCAGCAACTCTGTGGTCATGTGATCAAAATTTAGATGCTTGGTAACTGGCATGTACTTATGACAGTTTCAGTGTCCTGGGATCATGTGATTATGACCATCAGACAAGAAAAGTCAATGGGGAAGCCAGATTGACTTAACAACCATGTTAGTAACTTAACAATCACTTCTCAGCTGAAGGAAGGATTGTAAAATGGAGCAGAGCTCACTTAACAACTGTCCCACTTTGAGACTCGATTGTGGTTGTCAGCTGAGGACTCTATGTATTCACTGAAGAAATGCAGAAACATTTGTTCATTGAGCACTTGTTAGAAAAAAAAGAAATAATATACATTAACAGAAATAAAGACAAATGTTAACAAAAATAAATAGTGATGTTAATAGTGATAAATATCTCATTTTGATTGACGCAAATGAAATAAACTTCTCAGTTGAACTAAAAAGAAATAAATAGCAATTTGAAAGGAATCTCCTTTGAATTTGGAAGTGTACATCTGAAACCTCTTCACACCTATCTTTTCTTCAGGAAAGCAGTGGTGGTTAAATTTACTAGGAACCTGCAACCAAACTCCAAACTAATAGTTACCATCTACCATTTCTCAATAAGAGATAATATTTATTTATTTATTTGATTTATTTGATTTGTCAGTCACCGACAAGATAATAGGTATATAAGTATAAACATGAGTAAGAATACAGGAAATAGGTATGAATAAATGGGGACAATAGGACAGGGACGGGAGGTTCGATGGTGCACTTATGCACGTCTTATAGACCTCTTAGGAATGGGGTGAAGTCAATTGTGAATAGTTTGAGGTTAATGGAGTGGGGGTTTGAGGATACAACAACGGAGTCAGTTAGTGTATTCCAGGCATTGACCACTCTGTTGCTGAAGTCGTACTTTCTGCAATCAAGTTTGGAGCAGTTTACCTTGAGTTTGTATCTGTTGTGTGCTCTTATATTGTTGCTGTTGAAGCTGAAGTAGTCATTGACTGGTAGGACATTGTAGCAGATAATTTTGTGTACTACACTTAAGTCAAACCATCCGTGGCATAGTTCAAGATTGTCCAAGCCCAAAATTTCAAAACTGGTGATATAGGGTATTCTGCTGCGAGCAGAGGAATGTAGTACTCTTCTCACGAAATACTTCTGGATTCGCTCAATTGTATCAATATCCAATATATAGTGCAGATTCCAGACAGATGAGCTGTATTTGAGTATTGGACTAGCAAAGCTTTTGTATGCCCTAGTTAGCAATTCAATATTTCCAGAGGAGAAGCTTCGTAAGATTAGATTTACCTTTTTGGCAATGCTGTTCACAGTGAGGCTCTAGCGCTTAATCAATTAGATATTAGCTACTCTGAGGTCCCCTTGACAAAGTGAGGGTCATCAATGAGGTCATATCCGCTGTTTTATCATTTGTTGTCACTGATTATTTTTTTACGATTTGTAGCACACCGACGATTTTCGTTGGTCGAGGCTTTTGGAGTTGGCAATGTTTGGACCATTCAAAATACATAATCAAGGTCACTTTTGAGAACAGTACGATTGTCGATGGTGTTGATAGTTTTTACATCATCCGCGAACGACGCAAGCCAGTTCTGCCTTATAAGGCTGATTAAAAAGTATTTTGCCTACATGAAGGTCATTTACATAGAGTATAAACAGTCGTGCGGCTCCTAAAAACTCCTTGGGGACCACCACTGTTAACTGGAGCACGGGTTAGATATAGTACTCCTATTTTTACTACTTTCTTCTTGCCTGTTTGGACAGGAATGCCCAGAAATCCACTCTATGAAGAGATCCACGAAATCGCTGTAGACGCTTACAGTTTAACAGTAATTTGCTCACTGACCACTGAATTAAAGGCTTTGCAGAAATCCTGTGAATCTTCTGTCTATTGCGCTCTTCACTTGGCCCGAGTAAGAGCTAGTCCATCATACTTTTCTTGCAGTTCTAGGAATCTGTAACGTTTCCAGGACATTTTTTTTTCCCTGAAAGCAAATTGTTTTTGGGAGAGTAGATTCCGTTTGAACTCTAAGCGGCCGGGTGATGAACCTGTGTTACACTGATTGACCTTCCATAACTTGCACAGTGACACCAACCACAGCCTGAGCATTCGGTCCTGCCTGTATTTTTCAAGCAGCGTTGGGGTCACCTTTTCTGAAGATAGGGAATGACCCATCAGCTAAGCGACCATTGGGTCGGTAAGGAGCTTGGTTTTCGAATGACTCACTATCATATATAATCGCTTATGAGTTTTGCTATGGCAGAGGAATAGCCCTTTTTAGAAGTATCGCACATAATCTATTGCGGCGCCAATCTAGCACTCTACGGGATGCGTTTTCCGTTCATAGTGCCCTGTTTCTACACATTATCTCTCTTGAAAGTCAATATGTAGCTGGCATCCATTGCAGCTTAGCTTGCCTACGTCACCGACTACGGAAATGTGGGCAATGAGCTACTGCTGGTTTACAAGATAAAACTGAAGAAGTTGTTTGAAGAGGTTGGCCTAACAGTTTTGTCACTGCAGCCTTCTTTCGCCATTCTGGTCCGCTTTAGAGATGGGATGGTTCTTTTTTTTTAATAAAAGTTTTTTTTATTTTTAAGACCAAATATACTACAACAACACATCAAAAACCACCTAAAACAACCAAATTTTATATACTGTATATACCCACGTGTGTCAGTTGGTTACAATATCTTTTGTGGCTATCCTTCGTAAGTCATTACTCACCAGTTTATATAGATTTTCACATTGTCAACACTAACAATCAATGCCTATATATTCATCAGTATTTTTAATCCATCCATCGACTAAACTATTTATTCATCTATTTACTACAAAGATACTTCCAACATCTTTACTTCTTGAAATCTTATCATTGTACTTTCATCCAACTCGGTTATCATATGTCTGTCATTCAATAATTTTCATCAATCTATTGAACTTCCTATTACAAATTATCTCATTTCTCTAGCATTACGCACTGTCTTTTGTCCAACCATCTGATAAAACAAATCCCCATCATACTAAAATTGCTTACTCTTCTTGCTTTAATTTCAAATATCAATTTACCTTTCATTTCAAGCACAATCCACTAATTTTCTAAACAACTTCCCTCTCGCACAGTATTTTTTCCATTTTTTCAAATTCTTAGCAAACTACAATTTCTACGCCACTCGTCAGGACATCTTAGCACATTCACAATCTTCAAGCTCTTCATTGTCAATATTCCAGTAATAAAAATATTTCCCAATAAACAAGATCTCTCGATTTAAAGTCTACTGTGTTGTTTTTATCATTTCTCTTTCCAAAATGGTGTCGGATTTTCGTCCCAACTATCTTCTTTTGCCATCGCAACAATGTTCCCACATCAAATAGCATACGAAACCAGTAATCTCGATACATTTCCACACATCTTTAAAATCCGATTTCTTTCTAACACATTCTCGCAATTCTCACTGAGAAGTAGGCTTTGCCACCTTTGTAAACACATCTTATAATAATTTTTTTTATATGGCAGTTTTGACCATTGCTATTTTCATAATTTTGGACCACAATTTTCGCTCACTCTTCTTCTATCAATCTCATATCCAAAACTCGCCCCAAAGCAACTCATCAATTTTCTTTGACCTTGTCTCTTCCTCCACTTCAAACTTCTAATACCAATGTCCATAGAACGTCTTTTTATACCTTCCAATCCAGTACCATCAGAATTTTAATCTAAACCAGCCTCAATTTATCATAAATATCTTCTGTTTGAAATCTTTATCAAATTCTAGATTGTAAATTTGCAAATATGAAAGCCAAGTTTCCAATTCTTTACACCCTTGTTTTTCCAAATGCTTACATAGATTAACGTTCCACCCTTTTCATGTCACCCTTTTCATTCAATATCTCACCATATCTGTTTGTTCCTTTTTATATATTATTGGATAAGAAAAAGCTTCAATGAGGTGGGATGGTTCTTGAGTCTTTAAGTTTGGTGTTAATAAAATTGTGGAAGGCGTGGGTAGATTTTGTACATGGGAGGTTTTCTTCCTGCTTGCAGTAATAATTTGTGCATTCTGCATTTATTTGTCAGCATAAGGTGTTGTATCAGTTTTTAAAATTTTCTACGAAGCTAATTTTGTTTTTAAACCAAAGTGATTTTTTTTAATTGAAGTTTCCTTATTGTTATGGGTAATTTTTTTTAGGGGTTACTAATGGTACATATAGTTTAATGACTCTTTCAAGTTCAGGTAAGAATGCATTATAATTGTATTCTTAATATTACAGTTAGAGAACAGAATGTGCCAATCAAGAGATGATAGGTCAGCATCTATGAGATCATAGTTGGTTTTTTTTTAAATTGTGTTTTGGAGATCCATCATTATGATCTTCTTTGTGAGGACGTAAATTGAGACAAAAGTCAATCATACTGTGGTCACTGCTTGAAAATAGTTCTTGTATTTGTAGGACATAAATTGAGTTTGAGCTGTTGCAGATTAAACTATACCTTCTGGAAATATATTGAGATTGAATCTGGGTCAATTTGTGACTTTAGTTGTGGGTCACTTTTCTAACAGTACTGAAAAAATATACCTATAAACATATATTTTATTTGTATGCTTAAAGTTCAACTCCACAGGAAAATTCCCTATCCCACAGAAGATGCTTTATCCATCAAATTATGAGCTGTGGTGGCACAGTGATTAGAATGCAGTACTGCAGGCTACTTCTGCTGACTGCGGGCTGCCTGCAATTTGGCAGTTCGAATCTCACCAAGCTCAAGATTGACTCAGCCTTCCATCCTTCTGAGATCAGTAAAATGAGAATCCAGATTGTTGGGGGCAATATGCTGACTCTGTAAACTGTTTAGAGAAAGCTGTAAAGCACTGTGAATCCCGATATAAATCTAAGTGTTACTGCTATTGCTATCCATAAGGCTATGATTCTTTCTTTTCTGAGTCTTCCTAAGTTGTTAAATGGCAAAAGTAGAAAAGCACAATGC
This sequence comes from Laticauda laticaudata, assembly GCA_004320025.1. Taxonomy (NCBI): domain Eukaryota; kingdom Metazoa; phylum Chordata; class Lepidosauria; order Squamata; family Elapidae; genus Laticauda; species Laticauda laticaudata. The sequence continues at coordinate 18,199 of BHFT01000526.1, forward strand.
TTTTTTTCCTTTCTTTTTCTTTTCTTCTTTTTCTTTTTTCTGACTGGGCTTCTGTGTCTAGTTTCTTGCAATGTAGACACCCAGGCTTCTGATTTAATAGAGTAGATTGTCTGCCTTAGCGCATTGGCATGTATATTGTATTTAGTGAAAGATACAGATGCATTTATACTGTTATTAGTGATAGATAGGGCTCTTCAGATAACCACTTGTGCAGGGATGGAATTCTACAGGTTTGCACCTATTCGCTAGAACCAGTTATTAACAGTCTAAGCAGTTCAGAGAACCGGTTGTCAGAAGAAATTACTGGCCTAATCCTGTAAGGAAGGCAGGAAGGAAACATTCTGGTGTTGCTTACAGAAACTGCCCCTCCGTTAATCCTTATTACATTCATGGCAGGACTAGACTTCCTGTNATTTTTCACACTTACGACTGTTGCAGCATCCCCACAGTCATGAGAGGCCAGGTGAGGAGATGTGTGCCTCGATGTGAATAATATTGCATTGGCCACACCCAGCCAGTCACATGACCACCAAGCCACACCCATCAACTAAGCCATGCCCACAGAACTGGTTCTCAAAAAAATTGAATCCCACCCCTGCACTTGTGTCCCAGTCACCTTGTGAGTTCAACCAGTGGCAGTGCAAGCTGTAATTTGTATGCCCATATAGCATCTCCGCTTGGTAAGCTGTGTTGGTTACTAGTTTGCTTCCAGGGAAGGTGGAAGTTGCTGGTTGCTTACCTATAAAGCCCTACAAGGCACAGAGCCTGTTTACTCAAGAGACTGCCTCTCTCCCATAGCATCAGCCCAACCAATTAAATCCTGCATGGTGTCATACTTTTCACAGAAATACCATCTTCGCAGCTTAATCATGCTTGATTTTTAACCAGTTGTGTGATTTTGCTGTGTTCTCTTATTGCATGTTAAACCATTAAATTTATGTTTGTACAAGTGACATTTACTATCAAACTGTTTTTGCCATGGTGACTGGTACACTGGTATAATGTTTGTTCTTGGGCAGCCAAAACTATTCATTTCTAATTTATCATCTTTGTCAATTAGAAGATTGCCAAAGGGATGAATAATTAACTTGAAGGATTCCACTTTTCATTTTGCCTTTACCTAATTCATCACCAGTAAATATTAACTTTGTCTTGCATACTTGCAGTCCCATTCCTGCAAAGCATTGTTTTGACTGATAGCAACAACCTCTATCCTTTTTTAAACTCAGCTATGTTGAAAGAATCAAATACTTCCTTGTAATCAGTTTAATGCATCTGTTCCAGATACATTCCAGTTCTTGAATCCTTTTGATCACTTCTGAACCATTTCTTGTGTTATACTTAAAAATTTTCCATTGTCTTTCTTTTGAATTCATTTTCTGTGGTGGAAATCTCTGCTAGCTAGCTTGTCATATTTTATGAGGTGATCCTATAGTTCTTTTCAAAAATTTGCAAATTTTCAAAATATTATTTTTTACTTCAGTGTTGCTCAGAACTAATGTTTCAATAGAATTGGTCCTGAATTGCTCTAAACTGTAATTTGTTTGCAATACAATTTTGTATTGGCTTATATGAAATTGATATTACTTTATTTTTCTTGAAAATGCCTTAAGTCTTTCATAGCTTTTCAAATTCAGCTCTGTGATTGGTTGAAATGTTATTGTTAAAGTTCAGCTTCAATTTATTTTTCAATTTTCCTGGTTTTAGGGTTTCAAATTGTTTACATCTACCATATTTTTTAGTTTCTAAACTAATTTAATTTTCTAAATAATATATACTATAGATACTTTCATTTTCTTTCCTAATTTCATATCAAAGCTCTATAGTGACAACTTGAGAAGAACAATACAGCTTATGGTTTGTATTAAGCAATTGCGCAGCTGATGTCCAAGTTAACCTGGAGACTGACATAAACTAACAGTTTATAAAAATAAGTATATTTAGTAAATAAGCATAAAACAGGAGCATCATCAGGTAAATCAACACAGCAGGAACATCAGGAGGCAAATCACAGAAAGCACACATGGCAAAAAGGTGGGAAATGAGGAAACACCCCTCTTTACTCACAGAAACCAATCACAGCTCAGGTTGCTTCATGGCCAGCTCTCTTCAATCAATTAGTAAAAAAACTGTGTGTTCTTTTTTTTTTTTTAAATAAAGTTTTATTTGGGCTTTCACACATACAAAATACAAATAAAATATCTTTTTTGAAAATAGCATGGTCTCAGGTTGAACTTCTTTGTACAGATATAAAACTTAATTTCATACTCCTTTCTGTATTCTATTCCATATCTTATACTATTCTACATTTTCTATATAGTTTTCCCCTCTTTTAATTTTCTTAATTTTATTTTAATTATTTCATCTCAATTCAAATCATTATATTTATACTTTTGTCTGTTCTGTTTCAATTTCATATTGTCTTTTCTCAATTAAACAAATTTTCTCCTGTAGTTACTAACGTGAATAGAACAACCAATTATATCTTTTAATTAAATCCCATTTCAACTCATATTTAAACTTCAAATGCCATACCTTAAGGTTATAACCTTCCAATATAACAATAACTTCCAATCCGAAGTTCTGCTTGGACGTTCTTATAATACACACTATAATTCTTTTAAAAAAATTCTAATATATGTAATATATAATCCTCATTCCATCCCAGTTCAGTTCTATCATTAATAATCATTAAAATCTTAACATCTTTAACACCTTCTTCTTGTTAAATATCATATTTCCTTAAAAACACATGTAAATCGTCCATAATTATTTTTTCCCTGTATTTCTCTTCACAATATGTTTTATAAATCATGAAAAATACCTTTTGTTTACATTTTATTTGATTGTCAAAGCATTCCAGCTGAATTACGATGCTATTTTTATCAGACATTTTAAACCAGACATTGTTTCATATTTTCTAAAATTATTTCTGCTTCTAATATAACCATACTATCTTATGTTACCTTTGCAGAATCCCTTTTTCCATTTAAGTTTTCACCCATATATATAATAGGACACTGTTGTCTATATTTTGTGTCTCTCCTTTATACTTATTTCCTCTTTCTTTTCTTCCCTCTCTTTCTCTCTCCCTTTTTACCCCTTGTCTCTCTACTTCTAAATTCTCTCTTCTGGCATTTCCCTCCTTCTGTTGCTTTTCTGATTATACCTTGATTTTTCACTTTTATTTTTTGGGAGGTTTTTTTCCCAAATCTTAAACTTTCCATTCTCTTTCCCCCCCTTTTCCTTCCAACTCTTTCCCCCACCAACAGTTACTTTTTCATTATATTTTGTTTAACTTGTTCATGTCTTCTTTCTTTGTCTTTCAAATCTTGTTAGTGTCGTACAGGCATTTCCTTGTTTTTTCTCATAGTTCCAAATCTCCATTTCTAAAAACTAAATATGAAGCTAAAAGAAGCCTCTCCTTTCTTGGTACTTTTTAAGTTCTATTTTTCAGTTCTTCTAAAAGTGGAGCTTTAAACAATTTTTAAAGAACACCCGATTGATTTTTAGTCATCTCAAAATACCAATAACTAAAAATAGATCCCAAATAGTCCGCATGTTGTTTCTTCTTATTTCTTGTTTCAACTTCTCGTCTTCTGGGTTTTGTGCAATGTTTTCAGTTAAATGCATTTTTTTGAAGTCCTGTTAAGATATTTGTTGCTGTAAGTTTCTTTTTTTAATTGACAGGCCCCAGTCTCCTCCTTCCAGATCTGTCCTTTTTATTCCTTTTTCTCTCCTTTCCTTGTTTCAAAAGCTTTTTTATTATCCAGAAATCTTTATTTATCCTTGACTTTTTATCTTTCAGCATTAAATGCCTATTAATGTCAAAGTGGATTTTTTTCCAATTTCTTGCTTTAGTCTCTTAGGCCCTGTCAGTATAGGAAAGGATAGGAAAAGGAGAAAAAAAAACCCAAATCTTTTCCCTTTTCTCTCTCCTTCACAGCTTAAAAATCTTCTTAGGGAACAATGTTACTGTTTTATTTTGTTTTTAATAGTTTCAATTCCAGAGTACCTTATTTGTTGCTTTTGACCTGGTCAATGAAAACTTTCTCTTCTTATCTTCCTCCTGCACATTCTTTTCTATTCTTCTTTGTGGTGGCCATTTCTGACCATCGTTACAACTGCCTTCGGGAAAGGGAGTAATGGCCAGCTGGGGAGGAGAGATGTGGCTCTCCTTAACCCTGCAGGCAGTCTCCCCCTTCTTCACCACTTGGCTTAGACCCAAAACCAGCTGGCTCAGGGCGCTGAGCACAGCGGCGAGCACGTATCAAAGCCTTGCAGAGACAAGGTTTCAGTCTGTCACTGAAGAAGCTCAAACCGGAAGTCAACTGTGCATTCTTACTCATTGTCCAATCCTTCACTGCTCCAACTATTAATTTTTTAAATATCTTAACAGTTTGGGTCATCAACCATTGATTTTGAAATGGTTTCTAGCATTCTGTTTAAGTTCTGAGGAGTCCCAGGGAAGATTGTCCACTTTGCTCTACAATAGATATTTGCATGCTTGCTGTCAATTGAAATAATTTCCAGGTCTTTTCCAAACAAATATTTTTGCCTTTCATTTCGCTCTGGTTGCTTGCCTTCACAAATTGCTACATTTTCTTGCCACAGAAGATAATTTTCTTGCAAATCTCAACTCTCATTTTGTATTTTGGCTGATTAAGCCAGGATCCCAACAGGAAAGCAGAAAGTCTGAAACTCACAATATTGAATAAGGGAAAAGATGTCAGTGGCAAATCTTTCCAATTTGCTAAACAGTCAAATCTTTGGCTGTAGACTTTAAGAATCTGTGTGAACATATAACCTAATGTGGAATTATTTTTACTGAAAGCTTGATTCTGATTTAGCAAAATGCTAAAACAGGAATATTTACTTTGGCCAGGAATTATATATACTCAATATATTATTTTAATAGTCTCATTTAGCATCTTAGTAAAGAGCCATGTTTAGAGGTAATTGCAATAACATGATAGAAAAGACTGCAGCATTGGTTAGTTCCCAGACTAATAAAGATTGAGAAGAGCACTGTGTAAATAACCAGCTGCAAGTTTTTTGTTAATAATGAAAAGACTCAAATCTTCTGTGGATCAAAAGAAGATTCTTAGAGAGAAATTAAAAGCGTTTCAGCTCCAATAAACTAGATCAATTGGTTCTAAATAGAAAATAGTTCCAAAATCTTATAATCTCTCTCTCTCTTTTTTTTTTTATTTTCATAAGTCTTGCTAAAGAAGACATGAGAATCTTGGTTTTAGTTTGAGGCTGCTTCCAAAGAATATAAAACTGAAAACATAGAAGTTATATGGATAGGTATCTAATTACTGTAGTTTCGTTTGCCCAGCATATTTAAACTGATTGGAAAGAGATGACAAAAAGATTGTGACTTCTTTCAACAGAAGGTGCTTACTGTTGTTGTCTATATCATTGTTTCTGTCCAATTGTTATAATGAACACTATTTAAAGCATTAAAAAGAAGTATTGTACAACATGTTTTAGTGTAGTTCATTCCACAAAAGGATTAAAAATTGGAGCTGCTTCAAGGGTTGTCCCTAATTGTTTGCCCACACATAGCTCTTTATTGGAACTTCTAGAAGAACTGTAGCTTAGTTGTACACACCTGGACCAACAAGTAATATAATTTAAAACAAGCTCCTGAGCATTACATAAGCTTAGATGATCTTAAGTTCAAGAATAACTATTTCATGCCCAATGATATGCCTATTCTTGCTATTAGGACATTTTCCCCAATGTTCAGTTACAATTTTCCTCCTGCATACTGGGTTCATAAAATAAGTAATCATCTTCTTCTGTGTGACACCCCTTCAGATGCTATATGAATGCTCTCATTACTCCACTCCATTTTGTTTTAGTGTTAACTACCCTTATTTCTTTCAATCTTTCCTCAAAAGAATAAGTTGCCAATCCACCTCATGTCATTATAGTTGTCTTTCTCTACACCTGTCTTACTTTGTCTTAACTTCTTGAGTGTTTATCTAGAGCAAGGAATATTGGTGGTGGGGATATGACTAACAGAATACTTAAAAGAAGAAAATAAAACTTCATGTCACTACTACAAATAATTCACATAACATCTAGCTATATTCTTCCATGTCATCCTGTCAAATTAACTGTTCTTTCAAAATATGTGACAAAAAAACACACCAAAGTTATAAGGAAAATGTCAGCTGTAATGAAAAGCTATGTCTTTGAAAACATGAGGAAAAAATGCATCAAAACCCACTATTTCAAGCAGATTGTCCCTGCATGTTTTTGAGACTGCCATTCTAAAATAATAAATATTGTTACATTCAAATACATATAATTGCCTTTATATTTAGTTAAAATTAGTTATGTTAGTTAAAGATATCAGCCACCAATAGATAAATGGAAATAGACCACTTTCCACACCATTCAAAAGAGAAAATAATACAGCTTAGAAGAAAACACTAAGATCAGAACACATCCTCTCCATCATCATATCCTAATCAAGGAACTACCAAAGAGAAATGTCTGTGGAGATTCTCAGTCATTTAAGTCATGGTTGTACCAAAGGTGCTTTGTCAAAAGGCAATTGGACTTTGTTTTTTCCTTGAAGACATTTCACTTCTCACTCAAGAAGCTTCAATCAGAACTCAAGAAGCTTCTTTTTAAAAAAATTTTTTACCTTTAAAAAAAAATCTTTAGTTTTTTTTTATTTTATTGGTTTTTAAAACAGACATAAACAAACAAAACATAAAAACATCAGGCCATCTTCCATATATGTACATACAGTGTGCCGGTTGATGTTTTGTGCTTCCATTTCTTTAGGTTTTCAATTACATTAGATTGCATAAAAATTCATATTATCAATCAAAAAATAGTACCTTAGCATCATTTATCATCCAACATTTGAGTTATAATTTTATTCATTCATGTGTTTACAAGGTGACTATAGTTTACTTAATTGATTTTGTAACACTTCGATATTATCATCCCAAATCTATTGCTAAATCATTTTGTAGATATGAAAAAGTACATTCTTAAATATTAGTTATGTTTCTAAAGGTCTACATATACATACTGGTATTTTATATTCTAACCATTGGTAAAAAAGATCCCAAATGTCATTAAATTGTTTATCCTCGTGCTCTCTAATTTCAAATTGTCAATCTACGCATTTCAGCACATTCCAATATTTTCTTAATAATTTCCTCCTGCCAATGGTATTTTCTCATTTTCCAGTTTTTGCAAATTACCATCCTAGCTGACTGTTAATACATTTGTAAATCAAATATTTCAAATCTTTGCAATTATGTTTCAGGTAAGATTCCCAATAAAAATATCTCTTGGTTTCAATCTATATGTTTTTTTTGTCATTTTTTTTCCAAACCACATGTTGGTTTTAGATCCAATATTTTTTAGCATTTTTCTTTGCCCCCCCCCCCCAACCCTAAAGGGGTCACGGCCCCAAAAATTTTTTTTTTTTTAGGTAATATGAGCCAGGAGTCTGATGACATTTCAACACTTTTCGGACTTTATTCATGAACATCCTTTGCTATTCTTGTCGGGGGAAAGTGCCACTGTAAAACATTCTTATACAAATTTTCTTTATATTGCTGTTTTGACATTGTTATTTATAATTTAGACCACAACTTTTGCCATTTCTCTAAATCCAATCCCATATCAAAATTCTTGCCCCAAGCAAATCATAGTTTCTTCAACTTGTTCTTCTTCTAATTGAATTTCAGTAAATATCCATGACAATTTTTTAATCATCTTTTCATCAGTACCTGTCAAATCTTATCCTAAAAGTCTGGTCAATTCATCTTAAAAAACCTTCTGTTTTAGGAATCTTCAACCATACCTTGAATGTATTTGCGCATATGGAAAAACCAATTCATCTTTATATCTATACTTTCTCTAATTTTGAATAGATTTAAGTCACCCTTTCGATTTCCATATTTCAGCATATCGTTTGCGCCTTCTTATATATTTATTTGGATAAGAAAATGCTATTAATAGTTGATGAACCATACTAGTATTTTCAGATAACAGTTTGTCTTTTAATCTTCTTCCCAATTTTTACCACAAAGATGCTCTCTTAAAATAACTTGTGTTTTAGTTCCTTTATACCATAAAAAGGCATGCCACCCCTCATGTCTTTCTAGATGTCAATACTTTAAATTTCTAAGACAAACAATGTCCTTTCTAGTAGTCAATAATTATAATTTTCATTAATTTATCCATCTTTAACCCACATCAAGTTTGTTGCTTTGGTAATACAACTCCCAAAAATAGTTCTAAATTCTTGATTTGCAGTGGATCAGGCCTCCTCTTTGGAATGGAGTGATATAGGCCTTCTTGACCATGATTTAGGTATCTTCTTTCTTTAGCATCACTTCATTTCATAACTTCTAACAATGCGGAGAATTTCAACGATTCTTGTAATGTTTTATAAAATTCTGGCCGAAGTCCATCCAGACCTAGTGCCTTCCGTTGTTTTTGCTTCTTTAATGTGCTTCAGTTAGCTCCATCATCGGGTATATTGCCTTCTAACATTTTTTTTCAGTCTCTTTGGGTTCTTAGGTAAATTAGCATTCTGTAAATACTACTTAACCATCAATATTTCTATGTTGTTAATATAATTTCACCATAAAAATCTCGAATGATTTCCTTCTTTTCTTTTACTGCCGAACAAATTTGACCTTTGGTTATCTAATACTGCAACATTTTCCTTGCTTCTTTCTTCCTTCTCAATATTATATGCTAACCATCTACCTGGTTTGTTGTGCTCTTCAAGTGTTCTGATTTAGCACCTCTAATTTCGTTACTTAATTCTTCTTTTTCTTATTTGACCCATTTTGTGTTTTAATTCATGTCCATTTTTAACTTAATATCTTTTTTTCTTGGGATTTTCTGTTAGCTCTTTTTCAAGTGTTTTATGCTCATCTTCTAAGGTCTCAAGAGGCTAGTCTTTTCTTCATGTTCCTTTTCCTTATGTAATCTATTGTTTAAGTCTCTAGCCATACACTTCTTGTGTCCCATACGTTCGTGAATTATGATATCTTCGTTCTTATTTTCTCTAAAAAAAAGAGGCAATTCTTTCTCATCCATTGTGTGAATTCTTTTTCCCTTTTAAATAGTATGTTTAAGGTCCCATCTCAATCTTCTTTTTTGCCCTTTCCATTAATTGTCATTGGATTGTGGTCTGTCCAAGTTCTTGTTCAAGTTTTATTTCGTTGAAATGTTAGATATCAGTTCTGTTGACAGCCATATCATATCAATTCGTAGACATGATAAATGTCTATTTGATAGAAGGTATTATTGCTTGGTGTTAGCAAGTTTTGCTCTGGACATTTGGTTTACATGGACATTTCTTTCTGTCATGTGTCTTTTAAATGTCAACCATTAAAAAAAATGATTTTGGGAGAGTCCTTTCTATTTTGCTTTGTTGCTGTTTACTGACAATCCAATTTATTGTTCTACAATTCCATTAAAAATCTTCCATCATAATTATATTACGAGCCCAGTTCAATTATTTTCATATCTTATTTTTTTTAAAAATTCTTGTTTATCATTTGGAACATAGATTGCATAGGAGTGTTTTCATATTATTAACCAATTATTTCCATCCATATTCTCATCCTTCATCAGTATAGATCAATTTTGCTCGGTGGTCTTTTAATATATAAAAACCACTCTCTTTTCTTACATTAGCGTCAAAGAAGTAAATATTTGGTTCCCTAGTTTTGGTTGTATCAACAATTGTTCATATTATTTTTTGATGTGTCTTCTTGGAGACAAATTATATCAAATTTTATGTTCTCTAATTTTATGAAAAATTTTCCTTCTTTTGGCGATTGCGTTAAGTCCATTTGATATTATTGTGATCAATTTTCTCTTCCATGGTTATATTTTTATAATTAGCGTTGGCAGCTCTCGTTGAGATCTTAGTTTTCATGTTGTTCTTTGGCATCCACCTTTCCACCTACTGGCCTTCTTACTTTTTCTGTCACCCTTTGACAGCCATTCTTGGAATTCAAGTTTATGAGATCTCTTTTTCTGCCTCCTCTTTCTTTCCTTCCAAGAATTCTGCAATAGAATAATTCCGCTTGCTCAATTGAATCAATTCTATATCTCTGTTCTTGCCATATGAACATTAACCCTTCTGGATCAGCCATCTATAATTCACCTCTTTTTAAGTAGGATTTTGGTCAAGAATCGGTATTCTCTTCTCATCTTCTCTCACTCTTCTAGGTATTTGTTTTAAAACCACAATTCTCCTTGTCTTTATTATTTCAATGCTTGCTCTTTTGCCGCTTGCAATATTTGCATTGATTAGCTTTTTTTGTAAATTGATGTGCGACTTCCCTTGTAAGTTAATTCCTCATCGCCAATATCTTTTGTAAAAACTAATAAACCTCATCGTATTCCATCCATCATCTTCTCCTGGGTTATTTCCAAAGCTTCAGCAAGCATTTCTATCATTATTTATGGCTAAATTTTGTCCTTTTTCTTCCTCTACATTTTTGAAATCTGAGATAAAATTCTGATTTATCCATTCTCCCTTCTCAACATACCACTTTTATCTTGTTCAATCACCATTAATCTATTATTCAATATCTCCAATCTTCTTATCTCTTGGTTTACCTTCTTCTTCAATTTTTTGGAATCTCTCATCATATTTCAACATCATTGGTTGGTATAGTCAACTTTTTCATCACGTTCTTCCTGTTCTTATCTTCAATATTCTCTGTTCTTTGTGCAATGTTCTCTAATTTTCTTTTCAATTTTCTCTGATCTTGTTTATAATATCTTGGATTCCCTTGCATAATCATCTGCCCCAGGGAAGTAACTTTGGTCTTGTTCTAGTTTTCTTGCTTTAACATTGTCTGCATTGACGATGTTGTCCTCCAGATGTTGGAGAGGGAAGGGAGTAGAAGTTGAAGAACCAGCGGTTGTAAATTTCCTACTCATTTTAAAGCAATTCAAAATTTTCAGCATCTTCTAAACTTTAATCCAATGTTATAAAATAGCCAATTAAAATTCAAAATAGAATAAAAATAGTGAGAGAAATCCCAATAATAATAATAATAATAATAAGTAAAATAATAATAATAATAATAATAATAATAATAATAATAATGTTCTTGTAAACCTTATCCATCAAAAAGACGCTTATGAGGGAAAAAAAAAAAGGAAGAAAAAGAAAAGAGAAAAAAATTCTTCAAGTTCTTCAACACCTAATCCAGTCCAGAGGCGTCTCTAATTGAAAATGGAAGAAAAATATAAAAATAACCAAAAACGTGAATAAAAAAAAGAGAACAATATACCCCAAAAAAAAAAAAAAAAGAGAGAACAAAAAAAGAAGAGAAGAAAAAAAAGGCTAAAGGCTTTCCTTTAAAATAAAAATAAGCATGGTAGTTTGGTTCCCCCCCCCCCCAAAAAAAAGACAAGCAAACACCAAACAGGTCAGCAGAAAAAAAAAAAAGAAATCCAATAAGGGTGTAAGATAGAGTATCACAGCTTAATAAAGACACACTGAACTGTGTTTAATTGTCCAAGACTCTTTTTATAACTCTTCTCCAAAAACTTATCACTGTTACTTTTCCATAAGCTTTCAACACCAAAATTCAACCATTGAATAGTAAAAAATCCAGAAGAGCATCTGCAATAACACTCTCCCATGGCTTCTTCCCTCTATCTTAAGCCAATGTCACACAGCACCAATGGATGGAAGGGAATGTAAAACAGAGAGAAACACTTGCCATCCATTGTGAGTTACGCGATGCATCCGTTCTGTTACTCACTGCCGTCCGGTTTTTCATACTCTCTATCCGCCCAGACATCCTGTCATACTGACATTTCATCCGCTTCAAAAAGTTTTGGAGCTACACAAAACTTTTTGAGTGGATAAGTATCCAACGATCCATTATACATCCGCTACGCAAATGGGGGAAAATCCATATATACATCCATCGTCATCCGTACGCATCCGCTATATCCACTAGGCATCCGCTGCACATCCACGCAATCCCACATCCGCTCAGCGGAAAATGGACACCAGGGGAGGAAGCGTAAACGGACATGGAATGACAACGCAAGCATTAGTAGCATGACATAGGAAAGGATGAAAGCGGATGCAAAAGGACACCTTAGCGGAAAACCTATAATTTCCTATAAAAGGGGAGAAATCACCTGGATCATCACTTTCAGTCCAGCAGCCCTGCAGTGAAAACCTCTTCAAGCCTTCATCTGGCTCTTGCTCTTCACAGCATCCAGTCATCTCCACCATGGATCATTACACACTCCTTTTGGTAGTGCCATCATTCTAAACAGTTGTGAAGCCCTCTACAGGCTCTTTCACCTGTTCTCAGGAAGAAAAAGGAGGCGTCAAGAAGTGTGTGGGTTCCGAAGATGGATCGCGAGAAGACTGAAATACGGACTATTTAACAAAGCTGATTGTGGAGCTGAGGACGAACACATCTCGTGCATTCCAGAACTTATTTGAGGATAGCCACCAGCCATGTTTGATAAGTTGTGGAGCAGCTGAGACCGCAGGTTGACCAAGGCAAACACCAATCTCCGGCCCAACCTAGGACCCCTGGACTTGAAGGGTGGCACTGCGCACTCTGCCGTCACCTGGCCTCAGGCTACGTACAGGAGATCTCTCTCTTTG